>CM076573.1:628098441-628149576 GCA_034641835.2 Pinus albicaulis
CTTATAGATGCTATTCCATCTTGATTGCTCATCTTGCTTGATCTTCCTTCTAGCAACTAATATTTTTCAGAAGGACCTTCTCTGATACCAATTGTTGGGAAAAAATACTAAGAGGGGGGGTGAATCAGTATTTAGGGCTGAACAATTTTTTCTTTTCTTTCTCTTAAAACCATATTTTACAGTACTGCATCCATCATGTATGTCCAGATATCTTATTATGTCTTTACCTAGAGCATTGCATCAGATAAGCATTAAGCATGAACAGAAATAACAGAACAAACACAAACAACACATATGAACACTAGGATTTAAGGTGGAAACCCAATTCGAGAGAAAACCACCGTTGCTGTAATCTCAGTCTTCAATATTTATTATAGAGAAAACGTCTTACAATATATGCTGGTGCAGACTTATACCAGCACGCAGGCACCCACCTGTAGAAGGCTACAACCTTCTCTCGTTTACCAGCCTCTCCTGGAAGGGAGCTACAACCCCCTGACTGAAGGCTTCGACCCTCAGCACTACTGCGGACCACGTTTCATCAATATTCAAACTGGATCCAATAGCTTCCACACAACATACCTTGCAGGCCACCAAATTTATTTATTTTCTTCAGAGGTGCATCCTTAATTCAACAATCTGTTACCCATTCCAAACATATATACTTCAGAGTGAAGTATTCATTCACAACCCTTATACGTTCTTCATAATTGAACCAGGAATTAATCATCATCTGATCTAAAGATCTTGATCAATCATCATATTCACAGGTGCTCCATAGATTCAAATATATCATAGTTTATTCATACAAATATCTCTAAAAGAGATTCGTTTATTATCGACCCTTTCGCACGCACACACTTCTTCATGATTCTCATCACCTTATATAGTTTTCATTTTTAATAAAACCTTGGGTCAAAACCACGAATCGCTAATGGTATTCCTGGATGGCGTTAAAATATATAATCTAGTAGGGTCTCCATATCTTGAGTAACTCACACTGTTCTATTGATCTTGGTAATTAAATAATTAATTTAATAATTTTGGGCTTAACTTTGGGATTAAGGTTAACCCTTCGCATCAACGCTTTTCAAACAAATAATCTTATGAAATTTTTTTGACCCCGAACACACAAATATAGTCAATAGCCAATCCAATACGCGTACGGTACCATAAGTAAACTTCGCGCAAGTCCAGCGTCCGATCACCGTTAGATTAGCAAGCTTCCAGGTCAACGACGCACAACAATATCGCTCGGCTTCTTTGGTCGAACATTAACGTGCGATGGCACACTTTAATTGGTGGTTTTAGGGGTCCGCCTATGCCACGCATCAAATAGTCTATGGAATCGCTCCCAAAATTAAAATACCGCTTGCCCGTCGAGAGCGGTGCGATGAAAACCGAAAACGGCTTTCATTGTTTATTCCGCACGTGATTCCTTTCCTTCGCTTAGTGCCGCTGACTCAGCAGTAATATATATTCATATAACCTTTTGGTTATTTTAAAACTTTACATTGCCCCCGTAACATTACTTTTAATCAAATTTCAATGAATTTTTAACCCGGACTTCAATCCTTGACCCCGGGCCCACATCGTAGTCGGCCATTTGCGATTTGCGATGGGATCACATCGCAAATTGGTGATCAAACATATGGCGGAACACTTTTTAATATGCGATGGTGCGATCGTGCGATGGCGCGATGATCGCATATCGCAAATATCCACATCAATAAGACATTTAAACACAAAACTTGCGATCTTGAGATTTGCGCTAAAGTGGTGGGGACCACTTGTCCTCCCTTTTCAGAAATTTAAAGTCTTTGGTTGTTTTATTCAATTTTCTTCTGCAAAAAGACTTCACCCATAACAAAAATTAATTCTCCTCTGCAATATTTGGCTGCGGCCCATCAATAATCTGTTCTCTGTCTATTTTTCCAATTGATAGTTTAGGTGCTGCTCCTGTCTTTACCTTTGTTCTCTGCAACTTTGCTTTTCTCTATTACATCTGAACTGCTCTGTAGATACATCAGATTTACATCATTAACAAATAGGACAAGTCAGTTTCCATCAAGGACAACTTCATCAAGTAGGTTGCCATCAAGGACAACACTCTGCATTATATTTCCAACATTGACTATGAACAAATCCCATTTAAATGCAAGGTATGTCACGAATATGGCCACTTTTCCAACAAATTTTTTAAGGTTATTGATATTGAAAACCTTGAAACTGATCTACAATGGGAAACTGTCAAGAAAAAAAAAACCTCCTCAAACCCCAAGAGCAACACCTCTGCTCCCCCTCCCAAATCTTATCCCCCCTCCTCCTCCGCTCCAAAGCTCATGGAATCTTCTCATCAACCTGCTGATCCTCCTTCTCCGTCCCCCAATTTAGACTCCTCCAACCCCTTCTCCCCCCTTGCCCCCGCTGAAGATGACCCCCCCCCCCCCCTCGCTACCCCCTCTCAACCCTTCTCTCCTCACCCTTCCCCTTCAATCCCTGTCCCCCCTTCCTCCTCTTTTGACCCCTACTATGTCTGAATCACAAGGAACTCAGCGAAAGAACATGATGAAAATTTTGAAAACACAAAAGAAATAGTAGGAAGGAAATATACAAAGCAGCAGCGAGAAGAAAATGCCCAAAAGGAAATAGCTCTAGGAACACAAAACCCCATTGAAACATATATGCTAGGGAAAAATAGTAAATACTCGGGACAAAAGAATCAAGGAGGAAAGGTAGGTTCCCACTCTGCTTTTCTAAAATGATGAAAGCCCTCTCATGGAACTGCAGGGGTTTGGGTCACCCCTCTAAAATAGTAGCCCTAAGAGACCTTTTAAATCTAGAAAAGCCTGACATTATTCTCCTGCAGGAAACTAAGCAGGTAGATTCTGAGATGAACTATATAATAGGGAAATTCAAGGATTATGGAGGTACCCAAATAGAATCTAGGGGTGCCTCAAGTGGGCTTGCCAACTTTTGGAACTACACCACGTGGAAGAAAAAGAATTCGACAACAACTCATAAATTGGATTAAGTAGTGTTGCGAAACAAAAAATATCACAAGGAAATCACCTTCTACAACGTGTATGGCCCTAATCACTATAGGGATAATGAGCTCTGTTGGAACAACCTCAAAGTAGATATAGACAGTGAAGATAGCAACAATATTGTCATTGGGGGAGACCTCAATGTAATCCTCCATGCAAATGAAAAAAGGGGAGGTTGTTTTAACCCAAATCACTCTAGAGATCAGCTAGAAACCATCATGCATGACCACAATTTGGTCGAAATTTCTCCAAAAAACCGCAGATATACTTGGAGCAATAGAAGAATTAGAAAAGGGAATATTATGGAGCGCCTTGATAGATTCTTAGTTGTTGTCCCTCTCCTCTTTGACTTCTCCATTGCTTCCTCCTATGTTCTTCCCTTTTCGGCCTCCAATCACTACCCTATCACGCTCAATCTTGGAGACCATCACTCTCTCAGCCCCATTCCCTTCAAATACAGCCCCCTCTAGAATGATATCCCTGAGGCTAGGCATCTGATTTGAAATACTTGGTTGCAGCATATAGAAGGTTCCCCCTCCTTCATTTGGGAAACAAAATTAAAGAAAACCAAAATAGCCCTGAAGGAATGGGCCAAAATGCATTATAAGGAACCTGAAAAATTCAAGATCTAAGTTAAATCCAAGCTAGACGATGTCCATAGTAGCATCAAAATCCAAGTCCTCAATCAAGAAAAGTCCAATCAAGAAAAAAATCTATACTGGCAGCTCTATAGAATCAATATGAAAGAAGAAGAGGAGTGGCGAATCAAATCAAGAAATTTGTGGCTCCAAGCAGGTGACAAGAACACCTCTTTTTTTCATAAACAAGCCATTGTCTGCAAGCCTAGAAACAACATCTCTTCAATCATAGATTACATCTCTTCAAGTAAAATTTAGATAGATGAAGATTACATCAAAGTTGCGGCCACCATGCACTACAAAGCTCTTCTAACTGAAAAAAAAGAGTCGGAAGACTACTCAGATCTATTGCAGCATCTTCCAGCTATGATCACATAGGAGATGAACAACACCCTCAATAAAGAGATAGATGAGGAAGAAATCAAGCGTACAATTTGGTCCTTGAACCCAGATAAGGCACTTGGGCCAGACGGGTTCTCTATCAGCTTTTACAGAAATCATTGGGATATTATAAAAAAGGATTTTGTCAAAATGATACAACGGGTCCAAAGGAAGAAGAAAATTAGGGGCTATACCAACTCTACTTTCCTTGCCCTCATCCCCAAAGAAAAATTCCCCTCCTCCTTCTCTCATTTGAGACCCATCTTGCTCTGCAACTGCTCATACAAACTCATTACTAAAATCCTTGCCATGCGCCTCAAGCCTTTTCTCCATAACCTCATCTCTAAAAATCAAGGAGGATTTATTTCTCAAAGTCAAATCTCTAACTCAATTCTCCTTGTCTAGGAAGCTATTCACTCTAGCACCACTCGTAAGGAAAAAGGCTTTATCCTCAAGCTTAACTTGGCCAATGCCTTTGATAGGGTCAGGAATTCCTATCTCATCTCTGTCCTCCTGAAAATGGGCTTTGACCCCAATTTTATCTCCCTTGATAATGCTTGCATCTCCAATCCTTGGGTCTCCCCCCTCACTAATGGAAGACCAGCTCCCTCCTTTCAGTCAGCTCATGGTCTTAGACAGGGTTTCCGTCTCTCCCCTTACCTCTCTATCCTCATGGAGGAATCCTTCAGTAGGGCCTTGGACCATATGTGGTGTGCTAGACTTATCACTGGCATCAAATTTGGCAATGGTGTCAAAAATATAAATCACTCACAATTTTCTAATGACACTCTCCTGATCGGAGGCACATCCAATTTAATAACTCAAAGATTCAAATCCATCTTGGATAAATTCATGCTATATTCCATAGGTCTGGTCAACTTTCAAAAAAGCTGCATATATTGTTGGAATGTTACCACTCAAACTATACACAACATTGCACATATTTTTGGGGTCCCCTACAAATTAAATTGCGACCACTTCACTTACTTGGGAATGCCTGTCAGTGTTGGTCCTTTAAAGTTTGAAGTTTGGGACATTATCATAGACAAAATGAAGAGAAAAGTTCAACAATGGGGCTCCTCTTGGCTAAATCTTGCAGGGCACATTTTCTCCTCAAATCCAGCCTCTCTTCTCTGCCCCTGTATCAATTCACTCTCCTTCAAGCCCCTGCTAGCATTCACCACAAATTTGAAGCTATCCTCAGGCACTTTCTCTGGAAGGGAGGAAAAAATGAGAAGAAAAAATACAACCTTGTCAAATGGAGACAGGTTATGCAAGACTACAATCATGGAGGGATAGGAATTCACTCTCCTAAGCTCTTGAATAATGCTTTTGGTGGAAAGATTGTTTGGAGGTTAATCAGTGGGCAACAAGCGTGGTGGAAGAGAGTCTTGTAATCCAAGTATCTCAGCTCTTCCCGGAAGCATATTTTTGAGCAATACATCTCTAATAGACCTTGCTCTAAAATCTGGGTGCTTTGCAAGAAAGCCATTCCTTTCTTAGCCCAAAACCTTTCCAAAGTTCCAATTGGGGGCAATAGCATCAACATTGGAAAAGAAAAAATCATGGGTCATCCCCCTCTTCTAGACAGACCTGATACCCACTGTATCCTCTCTTATCTCCATAACCAGGGCCTAAATCTCTTGATTCACACTTCTAAATGGGACAGCCACTCCCAAATTTGGCCCATTTGGCTCTTTCCCACTGTCTCCGCTCTCTTAGAGGTTGATCTCTGCAACCTTCAAAACCTCCTACATGGTGCTGCTCCTTTGAAAAAAGATGGCATGGATTGCTTTCGTTGGGACCCCTCTGCCGCTACATACACCATCAAATTTTCCTACACTCATCTCTGTAGTGAAAACTACCCCTCACCTATCTGGCCCATTTGGAAAACAATGTGCAAATCGAAAGCCATTCCTAGGATCAAGATCTTCATATGGACTCTTCTTAAAGGGAAAATCCTCACTGTAGAGAATCTTAAAAAAAGAGGTGTGCTTGGCCCTTCCAGATGTCCCAACTGCTTCGGGCCTGAGGAGACAGTGCCTCATCTCTTCTTAGGGTGCCCATTTGCAGCTTGCTATTGGACTGATCTAAATCTTTTTTATCAGCCACATTGGGACCATAACAACTCTATTTCAGAGGCAATCCAAACTTGGAAGAGGAACTATCCTTGGGGGAAAAAAAGAGTAACCTAGCAAGAAGGGTCTGGGACACTTTGCCCTATGTCCTCATATGGAATATTTGGTTATCAAGGAACAGAAGGATATTTAGCAGCAAAGAGCCCTCTTGTAGGAAGGTCTACAACAAAGCTTGGAGCTCAATGCTTGAAACAATAACCTCCAAGAACAATAGCAAAATTGACATCCACAGTCTTTTTGTAGAGGAAAGGGACTTCCTTGGCAATCTCATGATCAATCTCAGCACTAATAATCCCCCCTCTCAACAGCCCCTTCAAATTTCTTCTAACTGGAAAATCCAACTCAATGACAAAGACTTTGTTGAATGGATGGACATATGTGCAAGACCCACTCTATTTTTTGATGGTGCATCTAAATCAAATCCGGGCATAACTTGTGCTGGAGACATCATCAAATATGAAAATGGTAGAAGTTTAGTCTCTTTTGAGTGGGGTCTTGGCTCCCTCTCCAACAATAAAGCAGAAGCCTATGCCCTCCTCGAAGGCCTATATCAGTTAAAGGCTCTCAACATCTCTAACACAATGGTTTTTGGAGATTCCTCCATCATCATCAATATGATGATTCATAATCATCCTATAAGCAATATGGATCTTCATCGAATCATTAGTAGATGGTGTAGCCTCTCAAAAGACATGGAAGGAATCACCTACTACCACATCCTTTGAAAGAACAACAAAGAAGAAGACACTCTCGCAAATAAACCTTGTGCTCACTCCTCTAGGAAAATCTTTTGTAATAATGATCTTCATTACATGCCTTTGCCATGATCTGGAAAAATCCGATTTCCAAGCATTATTGGATTTTATCCCCTGACCAATCTGAATATTGCAGGCTCCTTTGAATCCCCTCCCTCAACTTCCCCTTGATTTTATTCCCTCGGGCCTCCCTCCCACCTATCCCTCCCTCCCCATGCTATCCTATTTATCCCTTTTCCCTCCCTATCCTTACGCATCCTTGTTCTGCTCTCACTGCTGCATTTCTTATTGTTTGCTCTCTCTGCTACACTCCTCATGCTGCGGCCACAGAGAAGTGCTACTCCCTCCCCTTCTCGCACTAACATCTTGGCCCTTGTTTCCTTCGCGGCTCTTGCCATTTCCTCTTCTCTCTCTTATCTTCTCCCACATTTTGATCCCCTTCTTCCCCAACTCCGCGTCCCTTGTTGTTCTTTCCTTCCCCTTTGTTCCCATACCTTCTCTACCCTTCCCTCCCTCTTTATGGCTCGCAGTTAGGATTTTTTCCACTATAAGGACTTGGAGGCTGAGCTGGAGCAGATCCGTGCTCACCAGAAGATTCTCGATGAAAAGAAACAAGCAGATGTGAAAATCCTGGATGAAAGGTAGCAAGAAGATGTGAAAATTTTCCTCCATAGGGTAACTTCCCTTCATCAGCAATTTGACAACCTCTCCAACTGGTGCACCCATGTTTGAGATTCGGTTCAGATCCTCAGATACATGATCGAGAAACGCTCGGCCCCTAGCTCTAGCTCTAACAATGCGAAAAATTCAGGCAATGAGTATAATGCAGATGCCTCAGCTAGGCACCATATAAGCATCGAATAATCTCTACCCCTCCTCTTTAAGCATTTATTTTAAGTTTATCCTTTTTCTCTCATAGTTTGTCCGCATATATGCATTATCTACATTCCAACACTTTCTGAATTGCAGAAAAAAAAGAAGATGTAACATTTTGTTGTAGTTACTTTCTCAGCTGCTCTGAAAAACTCTACTATGTACTCAAAGAACTTTTTCCTTCTCTTTTTTGAAATACAAAATAGCATCCGACACTGTTACAAAAAAAGGAGGGTTTTTTGAATTTATTTTATAATTTATTTTAATAAAATTTTTAAAAACTCTTATTTATATATCAAGATTATAAATACTAGGATAATATAAAAGGTAAACGTAATTTAATAATAAATATTTAAATAAAAGAGGGTTTTTCAATTTATTATAATAAAAGTTTTTAAAAACGTTTATTTATGTATCAAGATTATAAATCATAAGATAATATAAAATATATTACAACTAAGTAAAAAATAAGGAAGGACCAAGAATAAGAAAAAAGAGAATTAAAGAAGCAGATTAAAGGAAAATATAAATTGAAGGACAACAACCAAAAAACCAAATCCGAAACGACCCTCAACACGAAGATAAATCACCAAGATACATAACACAAGAGGGAGAAATCATCTAGAGAGAGATGGGGTCCAACTCTTACTCAATTTCCACCCATCATCCCTATTGAGATTCTTAACATGTCTCTCAATCTCAATAGCTTCCCTAAGCATCCTATGGTGGAATTGATCAACCCTAGCAATGAATTTGGAGTCCTCAATGCATACATGGTGACACGATTTTTCTGCATGTTAGTCGTAAATATTTTTACCTGTTATTGATGACTAGTTTCCTTAGCTAAGTTTTCTAGACGCTGATCTCCAAACTGTCCAATCTGTCATCTAGAAAACACCCCAAAACAAATTTTGTCCTCCTACCTTTTCCGGTCAGCCTATGATGGGAAAGAACCCATTTGTCAAAGTCCTATATGGTTTCAGCAAAATAACCCTGTCCATAGTTGTCATAGTTGAAGATTATCTGTTGCCATTCACCCTTACTCCTCAAGCCATTCATTATCCAACTGCTGACAAAGTTTCTGCAACCCTATCTCTGGTCATCTGTCATTTGAAAATCTAATCATACCAAAGAAAACACTCAGAATATGTCAAAATTTCCCCTAAGTTAGATAGTGGTGTTTTAGGGAGTCCTTTCCTTGGAAAACAAATCCTAAGCCAAGACCTTTGTTTAGTACCAGTCAGCCTTGAATTAGTTTCTAATCTGCAAAATAAGTCTTTTCCATCCATAGGTCACACACCACTAAAAGGTCACTTTGTCTCATGTCAAAAGAAGTTCACAAAGATCCAGATTAGGAAAATATCATGTTACTCATTATCTGATGAAGTGTGCTTCACTCAGGCGCAGTCCATAAGACACCAAGGAAGCTCTCCAAGGTTCAAAGTAATATGTTTTTACATCTCTGCAGGGGTGTGATTGCAATAATGATCAAAGTGCAAAAGAGCAAAAGGACAAAATCAAAAAGGTCCTTCATGCTCAATTAGGTTGCCATCAGCAAAACAAATGAAATACAGTAAGTGAAGGGCTACCAATAGGTATGGTTTGAAAGCCAAAGTTGCCTAAAAAACAAAGAGCAGCCTCCAAGTCATATGAATGCAAAAGGCTGATGTTATGCTGATCAGTAGTGTTTCAGCATCTCCTCCAAAAAGAAATTTCAACATGCCTCTGCAAACACAATCAAGAGAGGTCAGTCAACTATGTCTAGCAAGCAAATATTCTACATATACAAGTCAGATGGCTTCTTTTCTAGAAATTCATAGGGATAGCTTACACAGAATACCTATCTCAGAACATATATCATGAAGTAAATTTTTTCCTATTTGACATAATACCAAGCAGAGACACATGGTCTGCAGAAAGGTGATAGAGTTTTGAAATAGATGAAATTACATATTCATAATAAGAAACTCCTTCATTTAAAAGCAGAGGGTTAAAGTGTTTTAAGTGATTTCAGAAATTATAGGCCACCTCCTGCCCAGGGATGAAACAAAAGATGCATCAGCAGTGTCTCCAGTGGTGTGTGAGTGGTTTTATCTGTTTGAAAGACAAGGGTGAAATTCAGTGGATCAAATGAAAATTCAATGGGTTGAAGATCTTTTTCACATAAAAACAACACAGTAACATAAGGGTGCTAAATGTCTCTGTTTCTTATGTTCACAAAAGCCTTCCTTCAGAGGACAAATGGCACATCATAATAGGGTGAAAAGCTTTCACTGTCTATAGGCCATCCTTCACAAAGTGGCAAGAGATCACCACTCCAACTATTTGCACCATGATATAGCTCATCCAAAATTTTTCAAAATGTGTGAAGCCATGTTTCATTTACAGTAAAAAAACCTTCATCAGCAGACAAGGAAAAAGGCCTCACACAAATCTGAAGAGCCATTTACAAGGGCTGCAACAATGGTCTTATGATGTTTTTTCCATTTTTGACTATTCTAAGAAAATAAAGCTTCTATAGACTTTCTATACCAATCAGAGTGCTACAGTCACCTCTTCGCAAACTAACCAAAAACATCATGGTGTCAAAAGGCCTCCTCCACAAATGAGCAGAGGGCCCACCATTGTTTGAAAATATTCAAAAGGACAAGTGAAGAAGGGGGCCTCCACAAGAATATTATGGAAAAAACACAGTTTACAAAGGGCAAAAAAGGTTTTCAAATTTTGAAAGGAAAGAGGCTACTTTGTTTTTCTTTTTAACAAAGTCTTATAAAGTATACAAGGAATCAACCAAATGTTCATTTGCAACCTCACTAAAAAAGGAACAATCCTTGGGCGCTTTCTGAAGAAATTATGATCTTAAAGTTCTGCGCGGCGCACCTGTACACATGCGCAGCGCGCCTGTAGGTGCCCGACCAAAGAAATTACACGGAGGCGTGACATGCCTGTAGCCTCACGCGGCACGCCTGTGCCGGCGGTCACTAGGCGCCCGAGGCCGACCCGACAACCTTTCTGCGCGGCGCGTTCTGCGCTAAACGCCCACCCATCTCAAAATTGTTCTAAACATGCCACTTTTCCCATATGCCAATACTCAAAAGGGGATCAAAGGGGTTGAAGGTTGGTTTTTACACATCAAGCTCTTTTTCCAAAGGTATTTATGCCTCTCGGCCTATTTTCAATTTGAGGAAAAGTTGAAAATGGCACAGTCTTTAAAGAAAGAAGAGTTTCTGTTGGGGGGTTTTTATATCAGTTTAAAGAAGGGATTTTCACTGTGATTTCAAAGGATAAAAATAGAGATTGAAAGTGGAGAGACTGTGTGTCAAAACCAAAGAAAAAAATTTTCCTCCAAAATCCACAAACAAACCTTGTCAAAAACCTCATTACTCAAACAAAGTACTAAAGAGGTGAATTTGTCTTCATTCAACTAATACTTGCTTGTTGAACTCAAAGAACAACAATGATCATAAAAGGAGACATAGTTTGTTTGAAGGGCCTAGTACTCAGTGATAAGAGGACTATTTTTGTTTTAGAGAGGCAACAACATCAAAGGAGGGCAATTTATTCAAAGGCAAAATACAATGTTTTTCTAAAGGGCAGAGTCTTTGTTTTAAATTAGTCCCTTAAGACAGTAAGTTCAAAGGACCTTTTTCTTGCTTCAAATAAACTACAGAAGACAATGATCATTTAAGGGGAGACAAAGTTTGTTAGAAGGTTTATTATTCAGTAACAAGGGGGCTATCTTTTGTTTTGGAAAAACAATAATCATCACAAAAGGGCAGTTTTATTCAAAAGCAGAACACAATGTTTTTCTAAGGGATATAATCTTTGTTTTGAATCCATCCCTTAAAAATAGTGACAATCACAGGAGACAGTGAAATAAGAGAAAAGAGTTCATATTGTCAAAAGTCAAAGAGAGCTGGTTTTTTCTAAACAAACTTGTCGGCTAACTAAGGACAGACTTAGTTTTTCAAAGAGTAAAAAGTGTTTGATTAAGAGCCTGTTTCAAAAACCATTTGAATCAGTTTGCCTTGGTAAGCCAGTAAAGAGTATTAGAAGCACAATGCCTCCAAGAAAAAGTGAAGTGATGGGCAGCGATGAAGAGGAACATAATGGCAGCCTACATAGTAGCAAGCACGAGGGTGATGAAGTACAAAACAGTGAAGGGAAAGAGCATGACAGTCATGAAGAAATCAGTGACAAGGAAAAACAAGGCAACCCCCAAGCAAGCAATGATGAGGGCAAGCAAACACAAAGCATAGAGCATGAAGGGAACTCTCCAAAGCATGTGCTAGCTACCTCTCCTAGGCAAGGGGCCATAACTTCTTCACCAAATACTAAAAATGCCAAAACAACAAGGAAGACAACCAAAAAATGAAACAAAATCAAAATCGCCCAAAGAGGGAACCCGGTGAGAAAAAGTGGAAAAGACACATCTAGAATTGGAATTTTGGCCCGAGCTTCTAAGAATGTTTATAAACACCCTTAAGGGGTTTTCTCACCGAAATTGAGCAAATTTTGACATGTTCTTGTTTTTTGACATTTTTGGGCCTAATTGTATAAAATCATGGGTGCCACCATTTTTGTTTGGAGCATCCTCGGTTGTTTAGAGTGGTACCATTGGATTCATTAAATTAAGGGGCATCTACTCAGAAAATTTTGGATCAATTGAAGATGTTTTGGTCCCCCAAAGAGGCGAAAAACAATCACTTTTTCAACACTCTGCCTCGCATATCAGCAAGGGCTAATTTTTGGGTTTTTCCACACAGGTCAGTTCTTCACAGACTTCTAGTGATAATTTTGGGGAAAAAAAAGTATTTTCAGAAACTAGACATCCAGGGCTTTCCAGCGAGCCATCACTGGCCTCGTTTTGACATCGGGAAGTCCTTCAAAGGTTGCCCACAAGACAAGGAATTTTCTGCTGCTATATTTCTGAAGTAGTTTTGTGAAAAATGTAGTTTTCTAAAGTGGCTTTTCCAAATGTGCGTTTAGCCTTTTTTGGCCATTTTCAGTTGGGAAAAGTTAATTAATTTCATTTTTTAGCATTTTTAGGTTATTTTTATAGATATTTTGTGCCTTGGGCTTTTCAAAGCTTCAAGGAAAAAATTAGATATTTGTGATGGGCCAATGAGCTTGCTAGTTGCACTAGGAGGTTCTCCTTCACTTTGGCCTATATATTCCAAGAGATTTCATTGTAAACAAGGCTGAACTTGATGATATAGAGAAATACATGATACTACAAGCTTTGAAGAAACACTTTGTCTCATGATGTGGATGATTTCTTGTTTGTCTTGGATGGTGGAAGAAGACTGTTTGTTGGATTCCTTGGCTTGGTAAATGGTATAGTGTTCTTATCTTTATGTTTTCCTTAGTTTATCATACATGTTTCCATGTTTCTTGCTTGCTGTAGGTCAGTAAGGAATAGATTTGAGACATGCCCATGGAGGCACCTCAAGTTTCCTGATTTTATTACAACTTCTATGGTTTTCTTCCTTCTTAGTCATATCAAAGAATTCTTAACTACTCTTTGATCACTGAAGAACTTGTTGCTTGTTTCATTTATGGTTGTTATGCATGCTAAGCATGATTCACGGTACGCCCTGCTTACTCATGGCTATTCAAAGCTCCATCTCTAAAAACTCTCTTTGAATTATTGATTGTCTTAGTTTGAACCAAGGAGGTCTTGTTTTGATCTTTCCCTTTGCCTAAAAACTTTGCATTCTGTTTTTCAAAGTTCCCAATAGCTCAAAATATGATGTTTAGGAGTTCCCTCTTCGTAAATTGATTTTTTTTTCCATCTTATTTGTTTTCCCAAAAATCTGAAGGTGATTTCCCAAAGTTGGAGGGTCTTATACTTCCATGCATCACTGGAATGTTTATTTTATGCATTTATTAGTTTAAGTTTCATTCATAGAAACAAATGGTTAGCCCTAACTTATGAATTCTTGTTGATTAACTATTCATGTTTAAAATATCTTTTATTTCACAAACTTAGTGTCCATCCCATTTCATTCAACCTAAAAGAATCCATTTTACCTCGACCAAATCTGCCCTGCAATATACCTTCTCCACCCTTTGAGGCAGTCTCAACCTTATTGACCCTGTTGTAGTTCCTAGAGACAGCCTAGAGTTGCCATAGACCAGTGCCTAGGACATCTTATATAGCAGAGAGTCAAGACCATGTAATAAGGATAATCTCAGCAGAACCAGGCTCTCATACTATTTCTTTACAGATGGGAAAATTGGATTTAAATGGTACCAAATACTTCAGAAGCTCAACGCTGAAGGAACAATAACGAATAGACAAGATGTTAAGCTCCAACATAAATGCATAAGACAATTCCAAGACAGTTCGCTGTAAAAAGGGCTGGGTTCTCAATACTTCATAGAGAATGATGATTGAAGGACGTCTACTGAATACGTAGAAGAAAGAGGATATTAACTGTTATTAAGACAATATTCAGAAACATATGCTAGCATGTGGTGGGCTTAAGCAATTAAGAATCCACACACGATAACAAAATTTGTGAATAACACCTCATATCAGCCAATATAGTAGAAATGCGGATGAATCGAAAACGGGACAGCATATTACACCTGAGCTATATTTAAAGTGCCAAGAAGCCTATGATGTAAGTATCAACAAGGATAAATTTATATCAGAAGCAACAGACTACTCGCATTCCAGAATGTAATACCAGATATATGGATGTAAGCGAAATGAACGACTACACTACAACACACAAGAGAGAATTACACACTGTAAAGAACCAAAACTAGAATCCTTATCAAAGACAAAACTCCTTTTCATTGAGGCCCTACGGGCTCTTTGCATTCATATTAGAACCTTCACAAAAATTGCATACAAGAAGCTCTTACACAGTCAATTCTTTAGAAATTTTGGAACCTTTCTTTCTCATTGGATTTACCTTATATAGGCTTCCTTCCATCTCAGCGAGAAGATATTTTTTGGAAAAATATCTTCTTTGCATAAACAAAATTTGTTAAATGTCATTTTCAAAATAGAAAAACTCATGATGAGGAATCAAGCCTCCCATCATGTGTAATCAGGCCCTCGGCCGTTTTTAAAAACAGAAAATTAAACAACTGTTTGGTGAAAAAGTAAAATGCAAGAGTGCGGAAAACAACCCACTCGAAACTTAAAAGAAATTGACTGAGTAAAATTAAAATAGGCCGTTAAGGCCGAATCATGAGTTGACAAAGAATCACAGGTGCGGCTGAGTAGAGGCAGTTGCTGATTCAGGCGGGGGCACGTTTACGGATGAATTGGGCTGCCAAGGCCGCGTCCTTGAAACTAACATATGTGGTGCTGGTAGGGATGCGGAGGGCTTGTTTGATAACATCGGGAGAAAGGGAAAAAACCCTGTTCCCCTGAGGAGAAGTGAAGGTGCCCCGATGTTCGTCGAAAACATCTCTGAGCCAGGTGATGAAATCGACCACAGAATGAACTTGAAGGGCAATTTGATGGTATAAGCCCGACACGATTACCCGGTAACGGTCTGTGTTCTTAATATGGCGACTGAAAAGTAAGGGTTTGATGCTGCGGATGTCAAATGGGTATTTGGGGTCACAGATACCAGCCTGCAGGTCAAGGAGAGGGTCGAAATCGGGGGGATTCCTAGATTCACGGACCTGGGGGGTCTCTGGTTCATTCTTTTTTGGCGTTCCCCTTCCCATGGCTGACATTCAAGAATTTGAAAAAGCGAAAGGAAAACAGAGGGAGAATGAATAATGGAATACCTGAATGGAAGGTAAATCTGCTCGGGAAAGCGATGCAGGGAACTCTGACAATGATTGGGGTAGACCAGACGCTCTTTGCTACTTGGTATATGCCATAGACGGGAACCTGCGACCTTTTACTGGAGTGAAATACGGAGGGAATGTTATCTCTGGACTAGGTAATTCGAGATAAAAAGACGAATGGATAAAACGAATGAAGGAAAGTGTCCTAACGACACTGACAGTGAGGCACGCGGCGCATAAGGATTGGGTGTGTCAGAGTGCAGGTGGGCGCCTCGTGCCGGGTTTAAGGCTGGTATGGGTCTCGGTACCAGCTGACCTAATGGACTTTACCTTACCTTTTTACCGTATGCGCTGTATAACTCCTGAAACATATGAGCTCTTATACCGTTTACATACATAACCTACCCACCGTGAGGGTCCACCTTTCGTTCCGACACGTCACCACACCACGTGGCATGCTCCTGCTACCTCCTTCTAACATTGAGTCCCCACCACGCTACGCTGTCACAATTCCGCGGGGGTATGGATCTCCTCCTTCTCTCGTTGCTCGACCCCCTCGGAATTTCCCTCGTGCGTCCTCACGTGGCGGAAACTTCTTTTAGTACATAGGTTTTACATTTATTGCAGCGTTCCATTGCCTTTTATATCTCCCGTTAGCCTTTTGGCTTTACACTTCATCCTTTTGTGTTAATTCCCCATCGGCTTTAACGCACGTGGCCTTCATTACCTTGCCTCCTTTCGACCCACTTTTGAAATATTTCTCCCTTTGATATAAAGTTTAATACATGGCTTGTCAACCCTTTAATACACCCATGACTAATGTTAAAGATTGAACAACATTGGCTCCACCTGGGGATGGCACGTTTGTCCCCGAACGTGTCGAGAACCACGCAGACCGCCTATTTATCTTGTGTGAACACCACTTCTCCAGCACTTGTGACTTCTCTATGGACAAATCATCGTGACTCATGCATTATTCAATTCAAAAAAAAAAAAAACGAAAACAGCAGCTAATGTACAATATAATACAATCAGGCTTTTTCAGCCTGCTTCAGAACTGAAAATACGGTTTGAGGAACTGCCCATTTACAGGGGCGTCAAGCAGATCTCCCTGCAAATTCTCTAGCTTAAAAGTATTGTTGCCACCTTCCTCTGCAATTTTTAAAGGGCTGAACCAGAGAGGATCGAACTTACCATGCTTGCCTTTATCAGCCCTTCGAACATCCCACCTGAGCACTAGATCCCCTACCTGCAGACTTCTGTCTTTAGCACGTTGATCGAATAGCTCTTTCATCTTCTCCTGGTACTCTACTAGCTTTTGGTTTACCTGATTGCGAGTTTCTTCGAGATTTACCAGTTGATTAATTCTCCTGATAACATCATCAGGTTCCTCCTGGCTCTCCTGCATAAATCGAGCCACTGGCAAGGCCAGTTGTATATGGAAGACAGCTGCTCGTCCATATACCAAATCGTATGGAGATTTCCCAGTTGCTCTTTTGCTAGTAATTCTGTTTGCCCACAGAGCGAACTTCAGCTGAGAATCCCAATTCTTCTGGTTCTCGTTGATAGTCTTCTTTAGTGCTCGGACCAGAGTTTTGTTTGAGGACTTTGCGAGGCCATTTCCTTGGGGGTAGTAAGCTGTAGAGTGACCCAACGAAATATTATATTGCTGGCAGAAATTCACAAATTTTGTAGATTTGAAAGCTTTCGCATTGTCAGTGATTATTCTAGCGGGGTAGCCAAACCTGGATATAATATTCTCTTCCATAAATTTCATTATAACTGTGTCTGTAACATTTCTTGCAGGTATGGCTTCTACCCACTTCGTGAAATAATCCATGGCAGTCAGGATCCATCTGTGCTGGCCACTTGAGGGTGGATGAATTTCGCCTATAAAATCAATTCCCCACTGTTTGAAGGGTTCGTCCACATGGACAGGAATCAAAGGTAGAGCTGCGATTTTTTGTTTTTTTGCAAATTTCTGGCATTTATCACATGCCCTGACCCAAGTGAAGACATCTCCAAACAATTTTGGCCAGTAGAAACCAGCTTTCAAGATCTTGTGAGCAGTAGCCCTCCAACTGTAATGGCCCCCGCATATACCTTCGTGGAATTCTGCTATAATACTTCCCACCTCTTCCTCGGTCAGACATAAGAGCAGGATGCCTGAGGGATCTCTCCAGTACAGCCGGCCGTTTGCAACCATATACTTCTGTGACTTCAACCTCAGTGCCCTGTATTTAGCCTTCTCGCAACTAGGTGGATAGCTTAGTGTTAGGAGGTACTCCACTATTTCCTTGTACCACTGGCTGGTGAGGTATTTCATCTGTATTTTCTGGGAGGCTATCTCCAATCCCTGTGGTTTTTCTTTTTCCCCAGAATCTTTGTTTGCTGTCATAGACAGATTGATACCCAAGGCTTGGCAATTCGACTCAGATAGGATCTTGGCTAGACCTTTCCCCTTGATTAATTTGGTAGGACGAATATCTAACTCATATTCCTGTATTTTGGCTATCCATTTTCCTCTTTTTCCCTCACTGTCCCCTTGGATGAGAATGTCTTTAACAGCTGCTGTAGGAATATATGCAGTGACATGGGACTGTAAAACATACATTCGGAAAGCTTTGAGGGATTTCACCAGAGCATAGGCTTGCTTCTCCAATATGTTATATTTGAGCTCGGCATCGCGCAGTACTTGGCTGAAGAATGCAATTGGCTGCTCATAGCCTTCCTCTTTTTTCTGAAACAGGACTCCAGCCACTGTGTGGAATGACGCAAAAGAAAAAATCATAAAAGGTTTGGAATAATCTGGCCCGGCCAATACAGGGGCTTCAGCAAATGCATTTTTGATTCTAGTAAAGGCCTCTCTTGATTCTGATGACCACTTCACTTCATTGTTATTTTTCAACATGTCGGTGATGTGCCTAACTATCTCAGCATAGTTAGGGATGAACCTCCTCTGAAAGTTTATTCGGCCTAAAAATACTTGAATTTCCTTTTTGTTTCTGGGCAGGGCAATGCCATTTATGACTTCAACTCTTTTAGGGTCTATCTTCACTCCATCTCTGGTTACAATGTGACCCAAGAGCTTGCCCTCTTCTAATGCAAACAGGGACTTCTGTGGGTTAAGGGAGAGACCATACTTTCTACACTTCTCAAAGGTTCTGCGTAGGTGTTCTATGTGCTCTACATCATTCTTTGAGAATACCGTAATGTTGTCCAGATATACCACCACAAACTGGTCCCGCCCTCCAATAAAAGCAATATCCATGGCCCTCTGAAAAGTGGCCCCTGCGTTGATCAGCCCAAAATTCATTCTGGCATACATGAACGTTCCCCATGGAGTGGTGAAGGCTGTCTTCTTTTGATCTTCTGGTAATACTGCCACCTGATAGTAGCCCGAGAACCCATCCATCATGGACATCCGGGAAGCTCCAACCACTTTCTGCAAGATATGGTCCATTTTAGGCAGCGGGTAATTATCCTTTAGGGATGCCCTGTTCAGGTTCCTGAAATCAACACATAACCTTATTTCTCCATTCTTCTTTCGCACCGGGACTAAATTTTCCACCCACTCAGAATATCTCAATGGCACTATAATTTTAGCCTTCAGCAGTTTCTTTATTTCTTTCTCAATAGAAGGCAACAATAGGGGGTTAATCTGTCTGAGTTTTTTCCTATGTGGTTTTGCATCTCCCTTCAGTGGAATCTTATGTTGCATAATGCTGACATCAAAAGTTTTTAGGTCTTGATATGACCAGGCAAACACATCTCTGTAGGCCTGAAATAACTTTTGATACAGTTGTTTGTATTCCTCCGGGACCTTCTTGGACATCTTCACAATTTTGGATCCTCTTTAGTGCCCAGATTGAGGTCTTCGACCTGGTTTTCTGCGACCACTTTGTTTGGCTGTAAAGGAACATCATTTTTGTTAAACAACCTCTATAAAGGCACTAGTCCTCGGGGAATGACATTCCCTTTCAACTGCAGAAATTTGTGGCCGGCTATTCTCTCTTCCAGCTTATCTTCGGGAATGTCTCCAGTCTCTTCCTCACAACTGTCAATCTCCATGTTGGAAAAATCCCCAACAGTTTCTAGGAATCGCTTCACCTGCTCCTCATCTTCAAGCACCTGCCAGTGCTTGATGTTATCTGGAATTGAAGGTCGGTACCTTACTTCGATTTCATATCTCAAAAGAGGGTTCTGAGGTGGGCGGAAGGTACTAGCAGCCACTGCCAAGGACTCTTCCATCCTGTTCTGTTCTCGGGGCATGAATTGAATGTTGAATGCCAAGAAGGAGTTCTCTACAAGATCCAAAACTTCATTTCTATAGGCCTTTAGCCTAGGATGTTTGGCTTGGCACTGATTTCTCACTTGTCTGACTACCAATTCAGAATCTCCCAGCACCTTTATATTTTGTATGTTCCGACTCCTTGATTTCTGCAGCCCCAATATGAGTGCTTCATATTCAGCCACGTTTTTTGTGGCCTCATATTCCAGCTTGAAGGATAAGGGGACCCATTGACCCATAGGTGAAATTAGCAATACTCCAACCCCATTTCCTTCCCTGGAATTTTCCCCATCAAAATGTAGTGTCCAAATTTCAGATCCATAGTCCTGCATTGATGATTCAGCCTTTATCTAGCAGAATGAGGGCTCATGGGCATATTCTTGATCTTCTTCCAACATCAAACACGAGAAATCCCCCTCTCTGCTGTAGACTGGGTAATTAACTGAATCACCTGCCTTGGTGACTGTTTTGACAAATCTGGTTTCTCGGTACAATCTCCTCTCTTGGCCACCAAAGACAGGGATAGTGGCATAGGTCAGGTCCAGCTTAATTGATCCTCCGATTCTGGTTCCCCAAGATCTTGACAGCAGCATACCGAAGCGGGCTGGGATGTCAGCCACCACAATATCCATCACCACACTTTTGGCAAGGATCTGAGCCAGATTAACTGCCAGATCTTTAATCATGCCCAAACATTTCACTCTTTTGGAGTCAAAATAATAGAGGTCTTTATATGGGCGAGTGATTTGGAGTCCCAATTTCTCCATGAAAGATAGGGGCATGAGGTTGTGAGATGCTCCTGAGTCTAACATACAATTATGCAACAATAGATCATGGATCACTAAAGACACATAAAAGGGAGGTGTGGAGGGATCTAACTCTTCAACGTGTGGTCCGAAAACTACCATAGGTCTTTCCTCTTGCAGGTTAAGACTATCTGGAATGTGTGATGCATCAGGAGGAGAGATGAAGGAAGTGACCTGTGACTGATAAGCAGTTTGTTTCAATAACTCAGACAGAGGAACTAGTATTTTTACTTTTTCAAGCTCTTTTTGTAAACAGAAGACAGATGAAGGCTTATCTACTGACACTTCTTTTTCTTTTGACTCTTTAGTTTGGGGGGGGAGGCTTAACTTCTTTTCCGGTGGGCTTATCATTAGGGGATACAGCTACTTGTGAGGACGAAGGCATTTGATCATCAGATTGCAGAGATTGGTTAAGGGGCCTCTTACCTTTTTCTGGGGGTTTTTGAGTATTGACCTCCTTCTGTGCAGATACTGACTTTTGGGGTGTGTCTTCCTCTTCATCTTGAGTGCGGGTTCTCTTTCTGGAGGACCTGAGGTCATATTTTCTATTGAACTGGGCTTGCATGAAGTCAACGAACTGTTTATAGTAATCATCAATCTCGGGCTCTTCAGTATCCTCGTTGTTCTTCCTTTCTGAGTGAGCTTGTAGTTCCCCCTCCTCACTTTCATGTACAAGACATTCTATGTCATCACTGTCTGAGAAGACAGGGCATGCCTCCTCTTGTTCATAGGCAGGATCTTCAGGAAAAGCCTCCACTTGCCCCTCCAAGTATAGAGGATGCGGTACCTGATCTTGTTGCTCCTTCTGTCCTCTCTGCAGTATCTGCAAGGGTGGCTTCCTGTATTGAGGATTGAATCCCCTATTTGGAGCATTCTGGAAATTCTTTGGGGGTGAATTCTTGGCCTCCATCTCAAGCTTGACCAGCTTACTTGAGATATTCTTGATCATTCTGTTCATTTCCTCAATCTTATCATTGGCTGAATCTCTGTCTTGGCCTGAGGTGGATACTTCCTCTTTTCCCCTCCTTCTGACCTCGTGTTCTTGTTTCCCTTTGGATTTTCCGGTCGAGACAAAGTTTGCTTCTATCTCCAACACGTCTGTCTGAGCATCATCCAGAGTGGTTGGCTTTCTCTCTCTCAATGAGAAACCAAATTCAGAATCAAATGCTGCCACAAAAACGACCTTGGCAGTGGTATGATGAGGCTTCATCTCGGCGGGGAGACTCAGGTACAATTTGTTAAATCTTCTGATAAACTCTGATACCCCTTCATTGTGTTTCTTTTTCAGAGTGTTGAAATCGGTTACGACATTACCGTGATCTTTCTTTTCCCCCCATTTTTTGATGAAAGCGTCCTCCATTGTCTCCCAAGTGTTGATGGAATGAGCTCCAAGTGTTTTGAACCATTTTCTGGCTTCCCCATCTAAGGATTGCACGAACAGCCTTAGAACTACGTCCAGATGCTCCACATTAAAATTCTCTGCGAAAGAGCAGAAAATTTCGACATGTTTCTGGGCTTCAATGTTATTCTCACCACTAAATCTGGGCAGAATCTTTAAATAATCCTGCGGCATGTCATTTAGTACAACAGGTAGCTCCAAAGGAATGTATCTATTTTGCAGGAAGCCAGGGACATTTGCCATTGGGGGAGGTGGAGGTAGTACAAGAGTCTGAGCTGTAAGAGGAGGAGGAGAAGGTGGAAGTGAAGTATGGATAATGATGGGGATGTAGTGAACAGCGGCTCGAGGGGTTGACGAGAATGTAGGGCTGTGAACAGCAGCTATTTCAGTAACTTCCTTAATCTCCTCACTTTCAAGGGTAGGGTGGAAAGAGTAATGCGGAGTATAGCTAGACTCGGCTTCGTCTTTGATATGGGTGCCTCCCCGAGGTGGGCTATCTGAATAGTAACCAGTATCTCTTATGATAGGGTTAGGGCCTTGTATTTGGGCGATTTGAGAAGAAGAGGACGGAAGATATGGAAATTTTTCTAGGGAGTATTCAGGAATCTCGGTATGAACTGACTGACTTTCCCTCCAGCCTCTTCTATGTAGTATTATTCTAGGTTAGACACAGAGGGTGTCCTTGACTGAGATGTATCTGACCTTAGGTGTGGCTTACGGGGAGCCAGGACTACAAACAGGTTTAACTGTAAAATGATTGTGGAGTCGCCAAGGTGAGGGGTGCACAACTCTCAACTCTTCGTGCTCACCTAACTGAAGAGTGAATGGATTTTGTCGAGGCCCAGGGATCTTAAATTTCTTCAACTTCGTCCCCGGAAACGACGCCAAAAATATGTTGTAGCTCCTAGAGACAGCCTAGAGTTGCCATAGACCAGTGCCTAGGACATCTTATATAGCAGAGAGTCAAGACCATGTAATAAGGATAATCTCAGCAGAACCAGGCTCTCATACTATTTCTTTACAGATGGGAAAATTGGATTTAAATGGTACCAAATACTTTAGAAGCTCAACGCTGAAGGAACAATAACGAATAGACAAGATGTTAAGCTCCAACATAAATGCATAAGACAATTCCAAGACAGTTCGCTGTAAAAAGGGCTGGGTTCTCAATACTTCACAGAGAATGATGATTGAAGGATGTCTACTGAATACGTAGAAGAAAGAGGATATTAACTGTTATTAAGACAATATTCAGAAACATATGCTAGCATGTGGTGGGCTTAAGCAATTAAGAATCCACACACGATAACAACATTTGTGAATAACACCTCATATCAGCCAATATAGTAGAAATGCGGATGAATCGAAAACGAGACAGCATATTACACCTGAGCTATATTTAAAGTGCCAAGAAGCTTATGATGTAAGTATCAACAAGGATAAATTTATATCAGAAGCAACATACTACTCGCATTCCAGAATGTAATACAAGATATATGGATGTAAGCGAAATGAACGACTACACTACAACACACAAGAGAGAATTACACACTGTAAAGAACCAAAACCAGAATCCTTATCAAAGAAAAAACTTCTTTTCATTGAGGCCCTACGGGCTCTTTGCATTCATATTAGAACCTTCACAAAAATTGCATACAAGAAGCTCTTACACAGTCAATTCTTCAGAAATTTTGGAACCTGTCTTTCTCATTGGATTTACCTTATATAGGCTTCCTTCCATCTCAGCGAGAAGATATTTTTTGGAAAAATATCTTCTTCGCTAAATTTTTTTTGTTAAATGTCATTTTCAAAACAGCAAAACTCATGATGAGGAATAAAGCCTCCCATCATGTGTAATCAGGCCCTCGGCCATTTTTAAAAACAGAAAATTAAACAAATGTTTGGTGAAAAAGTAAAATGCAAGAGTGGGGAAAACAACCCACTCGAAACTTAAAAGAAATTAACTGAGTAAAAGTAAAATAGGCCGTTAAGGCCGAATCATGAGTTGAAAAAGAATCACAGGTGCAGCTGAGTAGAGGCAGTTGCTGATTCAGACGGGGGCACGTTTGCGGATGAACTGGGCTGCCAAGGCCGCGTCCTTGAAACTAACATATGTGGTGCTAGTAGGGATGCGGAGGGCTTGTTTGATAACATCGGGATAAAGGGAAAAAACCATGTTCCCCTGAGGAGAAGTGAAGGTGCCCCGATGTTCGTCGAAAACATCTATGAGCCAGGTGATGAAATCGACCACAGAATGAACTTGCGGGGCAATTTGATGGTATAAGCCCGACATGATTACCCGGTAACGGTCTGTGTTCTTAATATGGCGACTGAAAAGCAAGGGTTTGATGTTGCAGATGTCAAATGGGTATTTGGTGTCACAGATACCAGCCTACAGGTCAAGGAGAGGGTCGAAACTGGGGGGATTCCTAGATTCACGGACCTGGGGGGGTCTCTGGTTCATTCTTTTTTGGTGTTCCCCTTCCCATGGCTGACATTCAATAATTTGAAAAAGCGAAAGGAAAACAGAGGGAGAATGAATAATGGAATACCTGAATGGAAGGTAAATCTGCTCGGGAAAGCGACGCAGTGAACTCTGACAATGATTGGGGTAGACCAGACGCTCTTTGCTACTTGGTATATGCCGTAGACGGGAACCTACGACCTTTTACTGGAGTGAAATACGAAGGGAATGTTATCTCTGGACTAGGTAATTCGAGATAAAAAGACGAATGGATAAAACGAATGAAGGCAAGTGTCCTAAGGACACTGACAGTGAGGCACGCGGCGCATAAGGATTGGGTGTGTCAGAGTGCAGGTGGGCGCCTCGTGCCGGGTTTAAGGCTGGTATGGGTCTCGGTACCAGCTGACCTAATGGACTTTACCTTACCTTTTTACCGTATGCGCTGTATAACTCCTGAAACATATGAGCTCTTATACCATTTAAATACATAGCCTACCCACCGTGAGGGTCCACCTTTCGTTCTGCCACGTCACCACACCACGCGGCATGCTCCTGCTAGCTCCTTCTAACATTGAGTCCCCACCACGCTATGCTGTCACAATTCCGCGGGGGTATGGATCTCCTCCTTCCCTCGCTGCTCGACCCCCTCGGAATTTCCCTCGTGCATCCTCACGTGGCGGAAACTTCTTTTAGTACATAGGTTTTACATTTATTGCAGCGTTCCATTGCCTTTTATATCTCCCATTAGCCTTTTGGCTTTACACTTCATCCTTTTGTGTTAATTCCCCATCGGCTTTAATGCACGTGGCCTTCATTACCTTGCCTCCTTTCGACCCACTTTTGAAATATTTCGCCCTTTGATATAAAGTTTAATACATGGCTTGTCAACCCTTTAATACACCCATGACTAATGTTAAAGATTGAACAACAGACCCCATATCCCAGTTGATCTAATATCTTGTTATCTATTTATATTTTGATCATTTCTTCCCTCAAAAACCTAAAACAAACCAAAACACACTTTAAAAATAGCCTAAAATCAGAAACATAGAAAGCAAACAAGTTTACATCCTTTGCACAAATAGAGAGAGCCCTCTCTGAGTCCAGGAAGGCTAGGTCCTTGGGCTCCAAAGTTGGTTTGATGTTACCCTATCACTTGGCTTGCCAATATGCCAAATCATGGGACACTAACACCGCATGCTCTGCCAGAGCTGAGGTGTAGGATCAATTGTGCCTGATGTCTGCCGCATGCTACTGGATTCTCTGTCTAATAGACCAAACTATTTCCCCAATATAGGGAGTACCACAGGAACATGGAACCAGATAAATACCTTTCATGTCTTTAGGGTCAATAGGGTCCTTGATAAAACCGAGATAGTTTCTAATAGAGTAGAGAGACTTGCAAGATGAGGAGACATTATTCTGTTTAAGGACATGAGAAATTTTGTCAGAAGTCCCCTGGATAAATGGGAGATGAACTTTGGAGATAGGATCTTCCCAAGAGGATTTTCCTTTTAACCCTTTATAGTCTTTTTGAAAGGCCATAAGGCCCTGAGATCTACTATAACCATTATTCTCAAACACGTCAAGAATATGGGATTTCTCTGACTCTAAGCGGTTTTCATCATAGATTCTTAGAGCATGGGTAGAAATAGTGCAAAGAACACCAAATTTCTGAGCTGGAAAATGATGAGAACTAGCATGATGATACATCTTCGTGTGAGTTTTCTTGCGAAAAATTTGGTGGGAAATGGAACCATAATCCATTCTAAAAAGAAGAATATCCAAGAAGGGCAGACAGCCATCAACCTCCACTTCCATCGTGAATTTAATGGAATCAGATTGGGAATTTAGGTACTTAAGAAACAGATCTAAATTTTTGCGACCATGGGGCCAAATGACATAAGTGTCATCCATGAACCTATTCAATTTCCTAGGTCGAAATTGAGCTGAGGCTAAGGCCTTTGATTCAAAATATTCCATAAATAAGTTAGCAACAATAGGGGAAAGAGGGGAACCCATAGAAACACCACAAGTTTTCTCATAGAATTCACCTTGGAAACTGAAAAAAGTCAAGGTGAGGTAGAGACCCACTAATTTAAAGTTTTCATGGTGAAAGATCCATTTAATGACATCAATGGATTCCTAGATGGGAGTTTTGGTAATCAAGGACACAATGTCAAAGATTAATAATAACTCGCCAAGTTCCAACCTCATGTCCTTCTATTATTTGATAAAGGATGTTGAGTCCTTAACATAAGACTCAATGAGACCGACGAGGGGTTTAAACTTCAGAGTTAAGAATTTAGCAAGATGATAGGAGGGACCACCTATTTTGTTAACAATAGGTCTTAAAGGGCTCCAGATTTATGAATCTTACGAAGACCATAAATTCTGGGGGTGAGGAGATTTCTCTTAATAAGCTTCCTAGAGAGAGGATTAAGGGATGAATCTAACTTAATAGCGAGGGAAACCTCCTTAGGAATAGATTTAAGGGGATTATTTTTAAGCTTGATATAGCTACCACTAGTGTGACATGAAGGGTTTTTATATGGTTCCCTAGTCCTGTGGTACTCCCTATATTGGGGAAATAGGTTGGTCTATTAGACAGAGAATCCAGGAGCATGCAGCATACATGAGGCACAATCGATCTCGTACCTCAACTCTGGCAGAGCATGCAGAAAATTCATGTCACCATGTATGCATTAAGGACTCCAAAGTCTTTACTAGGGTTGATCACTTTAACCATAGGAAGCTCAGGGAAGCTATTGAGATTGAGAGGCATGCTAAGAATCTCAATAGGGATGATGGGTGGAAATTGAGCAAGAGCTGGACTCCAACTCTCTCTAGATGATTTCTCCCTCTTGTGTTATGTATCTTGGTGATTTATCCTTCTTGCATTGAGGCTCATTTTGGATTTGGTTATTTGGTTGTTGTCCTTGAATTTAAATTTTCATTTAATCTGCTTCTTTAATTCTCTTTTTTCTTATTCTTTGTCTTTCCTTACTTTTTACTTAGTTATAATATATTTTATATTATCTTATTATTTATAATCTTGATACATAAATAAACGTTTAAAAAAATATTATTATATAGATAAATGCATTTCATATTAATCACATCATTAGGATTTGGTCGACGTTTCGAACCATGTAATGTGGTTCATCATCAGGAAAAGGTGAAGAAGTAAATCGATCTCATTGAATAAATAGTAATGATGTGTCATTTCTCGGTGATAGCTGTTAAAACTAGCCGTTAATTAATTAATTAATTAGAAAATTAAATTTTTTATTATTATTTATAAACATTATTCATCGTAAGGGTACAACGAATAATATAATAATTTAGTAAAATCGTTAAATTATAAAATTATTAAGGGAGACGGGGTAAATTATAGTATAGGGGATAGTATTAAAATGATTAAATTATGAATAATATAATAATTTGGTAAAAATGATTAAATTATAAAATTAATAAGGGAGAAGGGGTAAATAATAGTATAGGGAAAAATATTAAAATGATTAAATTATAAAATTAATAAGGGGGAATGGGTAAATAATAGTATAGGGAATAATATCAAAATATTGAAGTAGTTAAGAGAAATTAATAAGAAATGAATAATATACAATAATATAAAAATGAATATTTATAATTATTATAAAGAGCGGAGAGGGGGGAAAATATATATATATATATATATATATATATATATATATATATATATATATATATATATATATATATATATATATTAAAAAGCTAAGAGATAATATAATAATATAGCTTAAGGGATAATATCTAACAAGAGGAAAAAGCATAAAAACAGAAACCAGAGAAAAAGAAACAAGGAAGCAAAAGGAAGCAGAGAAATCAAAACAAAGGGACGAGAATAAAACTAAAGGAAAACAACACATAGGGGAGGAATCACCTTGAGAGGGCCGGATTCCAGTTCTTACTTACTTAGGTTCATGGATGACACTTGTGTCATTTGGCCCCATGGTCGCGAGAAGTTAGATTTGTTTCTTGATCACCTGAATTCCCAGTCTAATTACATCAAATTCACGATGGAGGTTGAGGTGGATGGTTTCCTTCCCTTCTTAGATATTCTTCTCTCTAGAAGGAATGATGATTCTATCTCTCACCAGGTTTTTTGCAAGAAGACTCACACTGAACAATATCTTCATGTTGATTCTCATCATTTTCCTGCTCAAAAATTTTGTGTTCTCTGCACACTAGCTACCCGGGCTCTTAGAATATCTGATGATAGCCATTTGGAATCGGATAAATCCCATATTCTAGATGTATTTGAGATTAATGGGTATAGAAAATCTCAAGGTCTTAATGCATTTAAAAAAGCCTCTAAAGGCTTAGGAGACAAATCTTCTCGGTTGGATCCTATCTCCAAAGTGAATCTTCTATTTATCCAAGGGACCTCAGACAAAATTTCCCATGTCCTTAGGAGAAACAATGTCGCCTTTTCATTTATACCTATCAGTACTATCAAGAATTCTCTCGGATCGGTTAAGGATCCTATAGACCCAAAGGACATGAAAGGTGTTTATTTAGTTCCATGCTCCTGCGGTACTCCCTACATTGGAGAAATTGGTTGATCCATTAGACAGAGAATCCGGGAGCATGTTGCAGACTCTAGGAGCATGCTGCAAACTTTAGGCACAACCGATCCCGCACTTCTGCTCTTGTGGAGCATGATGGGAAATCGTGTCACCATGTATGCATTGAAGACTCCAAAGTCATTTCTAGGGCAGATCACTTCTATCATAGAAAGCTGAGGGAGGCTATTGAAATTGAGAGTCATCCTAAAAATCTCAATAGAGATGATGGGTGGAAACTAAGTAAGAGTTGGACTCCGGCCCTCTCAAGGTGATTCCTCCCCCATGCATTGTTTTCCTTTGGTTTTATTCCCATCCCTTTGTTTTGATTTCTCCTCTTCCTTTTGCTTCCTTGTTTTTTTTTTCTCTGGTTTTTGTTTTTGTGCTTTTTCCTCTTGTTAGATATTATCCCTTGAGCTATATTATTATATTATCTCTTAGATTATATATATATATATATATATATATTTATTTATTTATTTATTTTGATGACACATATTTTCCCCCCTCTCCGCTCTTTATAATAATTATAAATCTTCCTTTTTATATCATTGTATATTATTCATTTCTTATTAATTTCTCTTAACTACTTCAATATTTTAATATTATTCCCTATACTATTATTTACCCCTTCTCCATTATTAATTTTATAATTTAATCATTTTAATATTTTCCCCTATACTATTATTTACCCCTTCCCCCTTATTAATTTTATAATTTAATCATTTTACCAAATTATTATATTATTCATAATTTAATCATTTTAATACTATCCCCTATACTATATTTTACCCCTTATCCCTTATTAATTTTATAATTTAACCATTTTACTAAATTATTATATTATTCATTGTACCCCTATGATAAATAATATTTTTAAATAAATAAATAAACAAAAATTCTAACTAATTAACTAAATAAGGGCTAGTTTTAACAGTTATCACTCGGCAATGACGCATCCTTACTATTTATTCAATGAGATCAATTTCCTTCTTCACCTTGTCGAGAGGATGAACCACATTAGATGGTTCAAAACGTTGACCAAATCCTAATGATGTGATTAATCCAAAAGACATTTATCTACATTATGGATCACAAAAGTCTTAGTTCTAACACAAATTTTATTATAATAAATTATAAAATAAATTTAAAAAGCCCTATTTTATTTAAATATTTATTATTAAATTATATTTACATTTTTTACCCTATTATAATATTAATAAATTAAAAAAAACTCTCTTTTATTTAATTATTTATTATTAAATTATGTTTACCTTTTATATTATCTTAGTATTCGATATATAAATAAGAATTTTTTAAAACTTTTATTAAAAAAAATTATGAAAAAAATTTATAACCCTCTTTTATTTAAATATTTATTATTAAATTATAATATTAATAGTCTATATTTACATATCATAATATTAACAAATTTTTTAATAATTTTATTAGATTATTTATTAATAAAAATCATATATTTTTCATTAACCCCTGTAATTAAAATTTATAAACTAACTTACTAATAATGGCTAGTTTTCAATGGCTATCTTCGGGCAATGATGCATCCTCACTATTTATTCATTAAGATCAATCTTTTTTTTTTCACCTTGTCCTAAGGATGAACCACATTAGATGGTTCAAAACTTCGACGAAATCCTAATGATGTGATTAATCCGAAAGACATTTATCTAAATTATGGATCACAAAAGTCTTATATCTAAGACTATTCTTTATGTTTAATATTTTTTTTCTCTATACTTATTTAACCAAGAATCTTAATTTAAGTATTAGGAGAATGTATAAAGATTTAACTTCTGTTGAATATTTTAAAATATTCTTAGTAGTATATATAAATCATGAATGGTAGGAATTTAACCTCCATTAAATATTTTAAAATATTCTTAGTAGTATACACAAATCAAAAGTTGAGATTTATCTACAAAGTTGATATGCCATTTTTTTTTCTTTTTTAATTAATTTTATTAATTGAAAAAAATTCCATATGAACAAGTGTCATATGAAATATTTTATGGTTTTATAGGCATGTGGTATTGGGAAACCATGGTATTGGAAGTAGCACAACCATATAAATTAAATAGACCATAAATATTTGTTACAATAACTTGGGCCAATACCATGGCTTATCAATACCACATGTTGAGAAAAACATAAATAATTTCATATAACACTTGTTCATATGACATTTTTTTAATTAATAAATTTAATTAAACGGGTAAAAATGACATAACTAATTTGGAGATAAATCTCAACCTTTGATTTGGAATTTAAGTCCTTACCATCCACCTAATAATTATTATGTTGATAGACATGTCTATTTGGGAATAGGGTTTTTGGACACAAATTAAAGGCTTAAGTACTCATCAACTTACGATGGGATTTTTATTACTAGGATTGTGTGACATTTATTTCTAAAGTAGTTATGTTTTTTTTTACCTTTTAATTAAATTCAATAATTAAAAAAAATTCCATATAAACAAGTGTCATATGCAATGAATTATGGTATTTTGGGCATGTAGTATTGATAAGTCAAGGTATTGCAACATAAATGGGAGTAAATCTTCATGGTTAAGACCTAGTAAGTTAAGATCTTGTTATATGTTTTTTTTTTATAAGCTTGGTATAACTATCATCACGGGGAATTGAACCAGTGACTTAACATCAAGGAGTGTCTTTCGAAAGCACCCAAACACTATCTATCCAAGACCCCGTGGATTGTTATATGTTTTTTAAAATGTATATATGTTTAGCTTATATATTAATTTTTTTTTCATTAATAATGATATTTATTATTTTAAATGAAGTTATAATTTAATTTCCTAAATGGGGTGATGATTAAGATTTGGGTGGGGGGCAGGTGCCACCATTGATTTGGGAGGATCCTAAATATACCTAAAAATGAAAGCTCCAAAAACCTGATGGAACTAGCACTACGTCGAAGAGCTTGATGAGACGATTCCAACACAACTTGAATCATGTTGAACATAGTCTGTATGAAGACGTTATCATGTTCCAAAGTTTTGTGAAAATAGGTAAAAAATGAGTACATAGTGACACACCACAACCCCTCAAAGTGTCTTGCGGAAGGTCGTACGGATGACACTTAGCAGATGTAGGATGATGTGGAAATGTTTGAAGCACGACACATGACATTACATGGCAGCACTTGGTCTGAACTTGTGGTAAACACAGGGTGAGTTGGAAGCTAAGTGGACCAATCGCATGGTGATATCTGGCCCAATCAAAGGGCACCATGTGGCACCCTCGAATGCCAAAATTTTGGTTGGCTCAATAAACTAGCACTAGCAAGTCTCAGAACACGTGACCTCCAGGTTATAAGGCAAGTAATCCACCAATGAGCCATGAGCTAGTAGTTGAAACATAACTGACATATCTAATATTTGAAGTTTACGGTTGAGTGGATGCCAAAATAGGGAAGGTACACAAGTTTGACCCTGCAACCTCCTCAATGACCAAACTCTGTCGAAAGTGTTTCAAATCATGTATTTTCCACATATTATGTTTTTTGTTGTAACAATCACCAAATTTATATTTAATAATGGTGGTGGGACCATCAATTAAAACAAATTTCATATACATGCCAACCTCCTTTCCACAATGTATATAGGTTTTTGGACTACCATATGAATAACCAACACATCCACTAACAATATGCCATATATATTGTTTTGTTACAATGATATGCAACTTTTAACATAATGTTAAACCAATGGGGCACAACCTCTGTGAGCTCGACCTCTTGGTTGCAAACCCCTAACTCTTTAAATATGTAAAATATTACCACTACGCCAAAATTATTGTGGTCATAAATTTTGTAGTGCCAAAAGCTATTAAGCCTTATTTTTGGCATATATATTTTTCAATTAGTGGATTTTTTTAGCTTGATTTTGTAGCAACCAAAGAGGATTTTTTTTGTGGCATTTTGGAGGTCCCTTCCTTGTAGCAGAGAGCTCACTTGTAGTATGTTTTTGGGAGGATTTTTTTCTTACTTTAATTGCAATTTTGGGAGAATAATAAAGAGGCTACTCCCTTGTAGGATGGACCTAGAAACATAGTCCATACTAGATGAACTCTATTATAAATTGGTTGTTGTGTTTCTCTTCTCAATATTCTACATTTCATTTAATTGTAGATTCATTTAAGTATTTCACGCATCATTTAATTGTTAAGCTAGTTTAATTTAATCATTTAGACTTGAATATTTTTACAAGCCAAATCACTTTAAAGGATCCTAGACGAAGTGGTATCAGAGTAGGATTAAGGGTGGTTTGTGAGTGTGCCTGATAATCGAGAGAAAAATTAAGAAAGGTGAAGGAACACTTGTTGAAGGAATTCCAAAAATTGTATTGAGAAGCTCTACTCAAAGAAGAGAGATGTTTTCACATGAGGGAGAGAAGAATCCTTTTGGTTTTGAGAAAGGGTTTCGTGAAGATTTCCTGGTGATGAAATTCATGTTTGACAAAATGTATCGAAAATGGAAGGAGTTTAAAGAGGGAATGTTTTTGAAGAAGGAAGTGAAAGATGAAGGAAATGATAATGATTCAAAAAAAATTCCTCTTCCTTCTCCTCCTTCTCCGCTCCTTCAATTCCTCCTCATTCTCCTCATCATTCTCTTCCTCCATCTCCTCGTCACTTTAAAGAAGTTGTTGAATTTTGGTTATAAAATTTGAATTTCCACTCTATGATGGTGAGCTTAATGTTGAAAATCTTGAAAATTGGATTCTCCATATGGAAGTATATTGCCACAAGCAGCATATTGTTGATGACGGGGTAAATGTTCAATTGAATCACTTCAATTGGAAGTTAATGTGCTAATATGGTGGGAGACTACACATTAGGAAGGTAAAAATATTTCCAAATGGTTTGAATTTGCATCAGCATTGAAAAATAAATTATATCCATTGGCACATGAACATAAGGAAATAATAGAATGGTAAGCTTTGTGTTAGTGTAAAGGCAAAATCATGTAAAAATTTACAGAATATTTTAGGAAAAAGGCATTGCCTTTGAATATTCCACTAAATATGCAAGAGACTCTTTGAATTATAATGGTATTCTGCATGGGTATATACGCAATACCATTTTTCTATTCAAGACATCTAACCTGGATGAGGTTTGTGTACAAGCAACCTATATTGAAGAAGGTAAACAAGGTAGTGCAGTCACGGTGAAAGGAATTTTATTGAAAGATGCTAAAGGAAAAGGAAAAAAGAAGTTGAAGAGAATATGTTCATTGAAGAAGGACGATGAAAAAAATTCTCGTCACCATTGCAAGAAAGATGGACAAGATCATTGTTCGAAGCTACATATAGAGTTGAGGCTTAAGTGGTTCCAAAATAGGAACGGAAAGAAGAAGGTGGCATCGATAATCCAACAGGATCAAGGATCGAACTCTGGTGATGAGGCATAGATTGCAGCTATGGGTTTGAAGGATATATCATCTTCTCATGCTAGTTATAGTTCTTATATTTCTGCAAAAAAGAGGAATGAAATCTTCCATATAAGGGTGATTACCAACCATGTAGAAGAAGATACTTTGTTCGATATTTTTTCTAAAGCCAATAGAATATCTGAAGAAGTTGTTAATAAGCTGAATTTGGAAACAACACTGCATCCTAAACGTTATCCTCTTGGATGGGCATGTAACAAGACTAAGCTACAAGTAATTGAGAAGTGTAAGATTAGATTTGAAATTCCATTTAAATATTTTGACGAAGTTGAACTAGATGTGGTTCCATTAAATCCTCTAACATTTGGTTTAATTTAATAATTATATCCTATAACACCTCCTTAAAACTTGGTTGTTCCCTGTAAAGGATCAGAAAAATAGTTAGTGTTGTTAGTGGACAGACTTAGATAAAACAAAGCATTGAAAACAATGAAAAAAATGCATCTACAAAAATGAACTAAACAAAAGAGAAAAATAAAAAATAATTATTAATGAAGAAACTTAACTCAAAGGATCTTCTTCAATTTGGTTTAACTTAATCATTCACACTTGAATATTTTTACAAGCCAAGTCACTTTAAAATATCCTAGATCAACCACCCCACTTGACTAGTGAGTCAGGGGATGTGGAAATGTGCCCATGGAAAGTATAAATATAAGCATACAAAACTATTAATACTCTTGCAATTGAGTGATGAAGGGATGACACAATGGTCTATTCTATAGACTTGTGCATGTGGAGAGGGAGGTTGTAACGATGTCGTTGGCTTCGTTAAATCTCTAGTCACACATAGAGCTCTCAACAGTAAACGAAGATAAATAATGTTTAGCAAGCAATTCCAAAATAGGCAAAGGAATTGGGAATGCATGGTGCTAGGTCGAGAATGACCATGGGATAATTGGTTGTGTTGAACAATTATTTATAATACTATAAATTTTATTATTTATTTACTGATTAATAATATTTTATTTATAATAATTTAATGTTATTAGTATTTAACTATTACATATTTAGCCTTTAATATTATTGATAATATAGTTATATTCTTTTTACGTATGATATTTTTATTTATTAATAACATTTTATAATAATTTAATTATTATTATTTAATATTATTATAACATTATAATACCCTTGTAATTATTATTTCTTTATATTGAACTAGGAAATTATTATAATAATTTATTTATATTAAATTTATCTAACAATTATTTTCTAATGACAATTTTCTCTGACCTTTGACATAATATCTTAATTTTCCCTCTTTTTATACCCTTTTTGGATTAGATTCTCTCTGTTTAATCGTCCTGAAGATGAACCATATTGGTTGGTTTAAAGTGCATCGACAATTAAAACATTTATGTGATGGATACGAAATATAGATCTCTAAATTATTCACCCATTTGCTTGTTCAACAACAAGTGAAAAACAAATTCCTCTAGGCTTGGAGGACTTCTTTGGTAAAAGATAATTATGAATAGTGCTTCAAAGATGGAGCTCCATATCTTGTCTTCTTAAAATACAAAAAAAAAACAGTCCAAATTTGGTGCAAATGAGAATATTGCTATTGTTTCATATTATCCATAGAATACAAGTCAGAGTTTTTCCTCTCTCATGTTAGGTGATACAATTTTCTATTTTGGATCATTTACTCTATCTGTGGTCATATTTTTGTTTGGTTCACACAGTGCTTCTAGGGATTTTCCATTCTTCTAGATGGGATAATATGATTGTTGGATTCCTTTGGTGGGTCACCCATCACCTCAAGGTTGGCCATTGGGAAGATCTTTGGTGGTTAAGGGGGTTTATTGCCTATATTGGATATGCTTGGGATGTTTTGTTGGTGGTTTTAGTTTCTTTCATACATTTTGGCTATGTATTTGTAACTTCGTGGGGTTTTTGATGACCTAGTAGACTTCCTGGGATTGGGTGGTGGTTAGATTCCTGGTGTTTGGAGAATTTAAGCTCTAGTATTGATTTTATCCCACTATTTTAGGAAGATGTGTTGGTTCGTTAAATTTCCTTAACTGGTGCTATAGTGTTTAGTTTACATGCATGGTAGTATTTATTTAAATGTGATGTTAGGTGTAAAAAATATTGCTGGTGGTTAAGGAAATTAGTTTAATATTTGTTGTTGTGCCTCACTCGAAAGGTTTTCATTTTTGCAGGTGATGTGTCATTCATCTCTTGGTTTCTAGCTGTAACAATTTAGGGTATGCATTTGTCTATCAGGATTTTCTTGGCTAGTGTGAGACATGGTCTAAATTTGTGTTTCCAGGTGTTAGGTACTCTGTGCCATGCGAATGGGGTAGATTCAGATAGGAGGCCACTTATAATCAAGAGTGGGATCTATGGGGACATACTCATTTGCATCATCAGATTAAGGATCCTACTGCTTGTTATCGGGAGCTCACTCTTTTCAATGTGTAGGAAGAACTTACCAGATCAAAGAAGGAAGCCTCTTCTCATAGAATATCCCTCTCAGACACTAAATTTATAATAAAGTGGGAAGATTGGATCCCATATACTAGCCATACAAGGGGTCATTTTAATAAATACATGTAGACATTGGATCTTTACTAGAAAAGTAAATATCTATTGGGGCAGACTCTTCTAGACTGACATGAAGCTTGTATGGGCATTCATCAATCCCTTGATCATTTGTACAAGCACTTGAGGCATATTAACTGAATAATGGAGAGGATTGAGCAACACCTTCATATTTCACCAGCAACAAGAATAACTCTAGCGATTCCAACATCTCCTATCTGGGTGACAAGATCTCATTCTATCCCCTCTGTAACAACCCCTGGTTGATTTTCCATGTAAATAAAATAAGAGCAGGGTCATGTGAAACATATTCCAAGCTGAATGTTAGGAAAACCATAGTAATGGGTATCATTGCTGATTAATTAATGGCTATCGAAATTGGCAAAGGAATTGGTATAGGAAAAGTGGCATTAATTGGAATTTTATTTATGAAATAAAGGGAAATAAGAGAAAAGGAAGGTGAATAGACGAAAATTTACATGAGGGAAATTGAAGGAAAAATGAAGAAAATAGAGGCTTAAATGATAAAAAGGCTTCTGAGGATCAGTTCACAACTTTTGTTAGTTGATATTTTTCTATTTAGTCTTTTGGAGCTCTCTTCTATTCCCTCATTCTCTCATACTCTTGCACACTTAGAGTATTCTTGGAGAAACAAGGCATACTTTTGATTTCAAGAAACGAGGCAAAGGAAAATAGGAAAGCACAAGGGAACATGTGGATCAAAAACTACTGTTGGATTTATTTGAAAGTAATAGGTTGCATTTGTGATTTCCTTGTTGATTTATGGATGCATGGTATATGCATGTGATTTTCTAGTTATTTGTTGTCATTAACATGGATATTTCCTTGGATTGAAAGTGGTTTTAACATTTCGTTTCCATTTCCTAGATAGACATGGTGTTGTGGGTTTTCCACTTGATTATTTCATGATTGGTTCTCATAATTCCTTATGGTTGTGGGTTGGAACAAGCGCTCTGGAACCCTTGGAATAGTTTGGGTTGAATTAATAGTCCTGGAGCCTAGGTTGGGACAAACACTATAGATCCCTTGGTGGGTTGGGTTACTAGTCCCTGAAGTTAGTTTGGAAAAATTCTTTGGAACCCTAGAAGGTTATGGGTTGAGTTACTAGTTCCTGGATCCTTAGAAAACTTGAGTAGAGACCTATTTAGTTGGTGTTGTGATATCTGATAATGGAAGGGGAATCACTATGGTTGAGGGTTGAGGTGGTTTGGCCTCTAGACTATTATCATGATATATACATTCATGACTTGTACCTTACAATTTTTCCATGTGTTTGAAGAAATGTTTGTTATTTTCTAGGAAATCTAGGTCAAGTTATGCCTCTAAGTTTGAATTTTTAGCTTGTTGTTATGTCACTTATGATTATGAGAAGTCTGAAGCAATTATGGGCAATGGTATTGAGGTTGACCTGGAATTGTTTCTCAGATCTCAATAATGCACCCTATGAACTGGTCAATTTAGGTCACAACTGCACTAGAGCAGTGTTGTGTGTGCAGTTGGGGGCCTTCAACTACACTTGAGCCTTGTGACAAAAGTAGCCCCAACTCAGGGTTTGGTCACCTAGGGTGGTCCTTTGGCTACCTAAGTATCCTATAGTCTAGAGGGATGTTCTGATTTGTCATTTTGTAGTCAGTTGTAGCCCCCACTTCCTTAACTAGAGCTTGGAGGTTGGTTCATGTCATATTAACTTTTCATCTCATGTTTACCCTTGCAAGCCAATGTAATTGGGTAAATGTGGGAGGGTTGGTTACATGTTGGTATTAGAGCTTCCAGGTTCAAACACTTCGACTAGATGGGTGGGATGTGTTTTTCATGCATGCATGTTAGTTTTTTATGTGTTTTTTATGCATGCATTGTGATGGCCATTGTTGTGGTTTTGTGCCGTGAGGATTTTTATGTTGAGATTATTGATATTTTGATGTTATATATATAAATAATTTTTATTTTAATTTTTCTAATCCATATTGATTATGTAGATGAGATAGCCTCCCCTAGACTTTACTTACATATGTTGGATTATTTTATATTTCGTTATCGGACATGGTATGTTTATAGGAAGTAGAAGATCAAAGATGACAAGAAAAATGGTGGATTATGTTAATTTTTACAACTAAGGTAAAATTACACTTTGGATAGCTGGGATGATTAAGATAATAATTAGTTTAGATTCATCTTTTCGAGAGGATCGAAATCAACCTATAGATCACCCCAATCGGTTAAGCAGAAGTTAAGTTATGAATTAATTTAATATTTTATAAGTTGGTCTAATCACATGTTGATCCGGTCAAAGCCCTAAGCAGTCACTCACAAAGTTATAAATAGAGGCGACCACAAGTTCATTTGCACACATTCGCTCATGAGATCTTCCCCATGCTATTTTCGTTTTTGGTCATATTTTTTATTTCTTGGCTTGTACAAATACGTCGGAAGGAGCTCATGCATTTGCACACATTGGATCGGGGTCAGTGTCTCGTGCACACTCCAGATATGGGTCTATTGAATCAAAGCCACAAGCAGGTAAGGCCCTAGTAGCGGCCCACTGAAGTAGAGCCACGGGCAGGATGTGTTTTTCCCACAGCTAAAGTGCCAAATCCATTGGAACAACTTGGGGAGGCCATGGCCAAGATTCAGAGTTGATCTGAAGCATAGCCACGAGCACAGTGAGTCGTGGTAGTGTCCAAGGACCCCAGAGCCACGGTAAGATCTTGCTAAGACTGTGGCCAAAATATTTTCTGAGAAAATAGATTTCATTCATCTTCAGTTGATTACACAGTGCCTTTAGAGATCAGTCATTCAATCACAGTTGCATTAGAGAAATTGATAACAGTCTCCTGGATTCAGATCTAGGACATTTGAGATGAGATCACTTGGTGATCTATCATATCCGAGTTTTTGTATTACAGATATGTTGGTTTGAAAATCAGATCTATTGTTTCAGCTGCAGAAGTATCTTCTCTCTTCATTCAGTATCATTTGTGTTCATCATTTTTCTACAGCCAGTGTTAGTGAATTTCGGTTCTCAGATTTAGTTTCCTTCATGCAGAGTATGGGTATGGTTTTAGTTCTTGTATGCTATTTTTGTTTTGCATTGTAAATATGTACTCATGGATCATTGTACTCTTATTGCTGAATCATTCAATGAAGATCTAAGAAGAATAATTTTCAAGGGTTTTCCCCATAGTGGTTTTTTCCCCAGTCTCACACCAATCCTGGTGTCTCTATGTGTTCATGCTACTCTTCCTTTAATATTTTATTTTCCACTACTTAGATGATTATGATGATGATGGTATTGTTCTTTCCACATAGTTTCATTTTCTGATGGTTAATGATATATATCTATACAATGGAATAATTATTGGGGGCGAATGCAACATGTTGATGAAGAAACGTAACTATCAAAGTAAAGAACAATGTTGCTTTATGAAAAATTAACATGGTATCAGAGTTGGTTGAAGAAAATTCATGAGGATCACCCCAAGGAGACACTTCTATGGAAGAAAGTAGAGGATGGTAGAGACCTAAAAGAAATTTAGGGTATGAAGAAAACCCTAGGCATTTAGTGGATAATGGTTTGAGAGAAACCATGGTTTATGGTAAGGTCTTTAGATTTCGTTAATGAGACCCTCACATAGCCGTTGGAAAGATGCTCAAGAACTTGGATTGATTTGATATTTAACCTGCATATTGATAAAGTTGGTGATTGAAGGGAACAATGCTTTATGATCTATCGTCGACTCTTGAAGGTTGGTTCAAGAAGGAGAGCATCATCTCTCATTAAAGATAAGTATTCCTTAACTTATAACCCTTACTCTTGTTTATTCTTATGGATCTAATTTATATGATTATTGTTTCTAGTCCTTACTTCTTTTATGTATATTTGAGCACTTGGATATATCTAACCTCCATGATGAGATGTGATGGATGGATCTCTCTTGAGGATCTTTGAAAATGCAGGAAAGATAGCTAGATCAGAAAATGAAGGAAATTTGGGTAGATCTGGAAAAGGAAAGATGACTAGATCTGGAAAAGGTAAAGAGGCACTTGCACACCACAAGTTGCATATGTGAAGGTGCATAGGTAATACCATAAGGCATGCATGGTATATTGTTTTAATGTTATGATTTAGCTACAAAATTGGATGGTTAGGTAATCCCTTCGTTATATTAAGAATATCTACTTTTTAGATGGCTAATGCATGCACATATAAGAGTGATTGGGATTTATGTTGATGAAATAGTGCACCTAGTATTAATGGTTTGATAATTATTATATGCTTGATTATGTGAGAGTACTTGATGTGATTGTCGATCATGGATATAGTAGAATAACTTAATATGTGGCTAACATATATTATTTTTAGATCATGATTCTGAGTAGATGGTACTCTTTATTCTCGATACGCATAAGATCTATTGGATCTCTTATGCCACTTTACCTCATTGATATGGTATTGATAATACTTGTGATTAGCATGGTTAACGCTCATAGAGAAGAGTAATTTCGTTTTGTAGGTTTATCGTTTAACCTAAATTGATCCTATTGATTATGATATGCATGGTATTGTCAACTGTGATTATTAGGGCATATTTATGAAATTGATGTTTCAGATCTTTGACTATATGTGGTTATAACATGCGGTGAAATTAAATGCTTTGACCTGATGTATTGATATTGGATCTTAATGTTGTGTTATCACCATTTCCCTGATATTTATAGTCTAGCCCTTGATGAAATATGGATGACATGATATTGATGATCATGATAGATATATATTTATGATCTAATAGATTTTTTATTGCATGATCCCTGTAAAGACAGGTTGATGGCATGAATGGAGTAGATTCTCATTTAGAAGGATAATTCATTCTTACTCATGATTTCTATTTGAAATACGATTTAACTATCTGAAATTTTTGAACCATAGCAGAGTTCTGAGCCTCACTTACGCAAAGGAAGGCTCATATATGGAAAGGATCTGCCATTTCTATGAGAATATGAACATCGAGGATGAAAATCACTTCCTCTTAGAGTGCCCCGCGTACAACCATATTAGAGCTCAATTTCATAATCTTTGTTGCAATACTGACCTTCCTAGCCTTTTAAGATGTCAAAATTATAGTGAGCTCTGGAGGCTTCTCTCCAAGATTTTTGAGCATAGGAATAAAATCTTAAATCAAACTAAATAAGTCTTTTCTTTAGGTCCGATAGACCAAATATTGGTCTTAGTGGACGTTAACCACCACCATCATCATCATACTATGCCTAGTAGAAACAAAATTGAATTTATGTACAATGAATTCAGTCTATATTCTGAATTCATGGATCTTTAATTTGTCTTTTTATTGTGAATTGATTTATGATATTGCTGCAATTTAACATGAAATCATATGGTCACTTGGAAGATGTATTTTTTGCAGATGTATAGGGGATGCTAGTAAGATTTTTTAGTTGGGAAAGTTTGTATGTTTGAACCAAAATTGTGTGTGCTGGTGACTAGGACATTCATATGGATATGTCATTGTGTTTAAGGATTGTGCATCATGTTTTGGCTTATTGATATTGATAAACTGTGTCTGGTACTTTTGACATAATGCTTATGATTGAATACATGTCTGTATGTATAGATCTTATATTTGGATTTGACATGATTTGATCTGGTGATGGTTGATTTTCCCAGATGACTATGTTATGTGGACATAGTGACCTTCAGTGTCATATGTGAGTATATAGACGTATGGTTCTGTATTGGCCTACTTGTTCCTAGCACAATGATTGTTATGATGTATTATGAACATGCATGACGTAATCTTGATGTGTATGCACTTACATCTAATGACTGAAATGGCCTATAATGACATGTTAAATGATAGAATTGAAGAGCTTGACATGAAATGAAGTCAAGACTTGATATGTGTGATGCCTATCTCTGGTTGAAAGAATTGATGAAATCAATGTCTTTGATAATAGTTGTGACTGACTTCTAATGAGATGATTTTTTTTACTAAACATTGATTTGAGTAAGGCTAGATATATTGGCATGGAAAATACTTAGTCTCATAGAGAGTGTTGTGTGATGAAAACTCCTTGATTCAATTTTTTTTATATGTTAATGTTATCTGGTGAAGTCAGGATAATGAGTTCCAAGGTATGGTCTTAATATTGATTATGGCTTTGATTATACATATTGATATTATATCATTGATAAGTGATGCGACTCTAAAAATCTAAGTAAGAGGGAGATGAATTTTGAGTAATGTAATGATGTATCATAGAATGATAAATCGATCTTTGGAATTTGGGAAATAAATTCCATATTGAAATACTGTTGAAATGTCTCCGTGTAATGTAAATCCTTGGATACTCTAATTTAAAGTTCAAATTTCTATTGAACGTGATATGTCATCTGTTAATTGGTTGAAGCATTGATGTTTTGTTTTGAACATTCATCCATATATGATGTGTATAGAACATCATCAAATTCTTGATTGAACTGCTTCACTCATAATTGCCACCAAACATATTTTATTTGGTTGACATATTTCTCCCATGATATGTAGTTGCATGAATGAACTAATGATGTTTTGTATTGATGAGCACATTTGGATGCTGCCTTAGTATGAGATTTTCCATGATATCTTGGACGGGAGGTCCATAGCACGACTGATATTGGATACAATATTTAATGCAAGGATATCTATGAGGCATGATGTAGAAGCTCCTTAGAGAGTTGATCGAGTATTATTTGGATAAGACATGGATACATGATGATGACATAGAATCCCAAATACGTATAGTTGCTACGTGTTATCAATTTATTTGAGACATCATAGTTGTTCGAGACAAGCTGAGGCTTGTGATTGACACCTCTATGAAAAGGATGACATTTATAGTATCCATGTAACTTCCATGAGAGGGAGGATGATTATAGTATCCATGCACATTTGACACCTCCATGAGAGGGAGGATGGTTTTTTTATATTGTTTTTATTGGTATCTTGTTGTGATTTACTTGATTATGTATGTTCTAACATAACACTTGATTTGATGTCTTGTAGGTATAGGAATCAAAATATACCAGATGAGAGCAACGCTGATCGAGGACACTGAGCCATATCTTCCTCTCTATTGAGCTCCTAGAACGAGGAATTGAGATAGAAGGCTCCTGGGGTAAAGGGAAATCTAGACAATAGGGTCGAAGAATTTTCTCCCCTATATGTCACCTATGGGATATGTGTGATCCTTGTCTGTTTTGAAAAGTCTAGTATCTCCTCCACAGGTTGGTATATGCTGAGTATACCCCAGTTGGCATCATACCCACAAGAGGAGCTTGTTGGGATGGACTCTGTTGGCCACCTATAAAATGTGTTATATCAAAAGGTGGCCAAAACATTGTTCAGCCTTCAAGAAATAGTTTCATTGCCAAAAAAAATTTCTTGAAGCCTCTGGAAGAACTCATGCCCTTGTCTGAAAATATTCACTGCTGTTTCCCTTTAAAACTCAGAAATTATGCTAAAAATTCCATGAGAAAGACTGCTGTAAAATCCCCTTGTCTCCCCTTCCTCCACTCAGAGACTAAACTTCATTTTTACTCTTTTTTCCCCATCATTTTCCTCTATATTTTCCTTTGTTCCATTTCCCCCTTCATAAAATCCATCTTGCATAGTTTAAAACTCCTTTTTCAACTATATCGAAACCCTCAAAACCCTTTGAAAACAATTGAAAATACATAAAACCCATTTTTTTATTTTTAGACTTAAGCCCCCTTGGGCTAAGTCTTAAACCACTTCCCCTCCACGTGCCCGCACCCTGGAACCAAGCGTTGAACCATTCAAGCGCTTAATCGCATCGCAAGAAACCAAGCGCACAAGTATTTTGGTTAAATAAAAAGTTTCGATGCGATTAGCCCTGTGTGTCACAGCCCTCGATCATATTGTTATCTCATATAACCTGTGGGCCTGCAATCGGGCGCTAGATCATTGAAAAAATCCATTCCTGATTCATTTTTTCCTTTTTAGATCCAAAAACCTTTTTACCCAAAGTTTGGTCTAATGCACCGAAGTTATGTTTTTTAATGTAAAAATAGGTAGATCAAAAATACTCGAAGCGCAATCACATGAGAGAAATTCGCAATAGGTAACACCCACATCAACTTTTCGATGCGTTTGGGTCCTATATATATAAACTCTACCCCCCTCCTTTCTACTTCATATAACTCATGCCCAGGACCAAAGGTTAAAGTCTCGAGGCACTTAATCACATCGGAGGATTCCGAATGGTTAGATTGAAAAGCTCGAGCCCGACCTCCGATTCCGATTAGCCCTCATATGCATAAGCCCCGGGCCCATCATATTCCATACATCCAGCGGCCTCACAATCGAGCGCCACCCACTTCATATATATATATATTCCGCCCTGATCCACCAAAACTTTGTATTATTTGAAAATTTGGGTTTTTCATATGTTTCAAAGATGTTCCGCCGGGGCACAGTTAAAGCAATATCTGTCGTCGATCTGGAGCCGATCGAATGGCCCGCGCAACATCACAATTTTAATTTGGTGCGTTTGTTTATTTCCCCGATTAGCCATCCCTCCGATTCATTCCCCATCGTTGATCTGATCCTCAGATCAACGGTTAACGCGCAATCACATCGACGATTTCCATCGCACCCTTATTCTCTCCCCGCCGATTGCGATCCTCGGATTGAATCTGGACTGCCCACATGTCCAGATCGGATGGCCCAGATCTTTCCCACATGCTTTCATTGCCTTTCGCCCTTCCACTTTATGTTTTTCGATTAATCCCCACCGTCGATCTCCGCGTGATCGACGGATCTGATTTATTATTTTCCTCCGCTCTCCTTTTTTACTATCTCTAACAAATCCTGACCGTTGGATGATGCCATCCAATGGATACGCTCCTCCCCTCACCCTCTGAAGAATTTTAACCCAAAACGCAGGATTTCTTAATTGGTTTCATGTTTTGCAGGTGATAATGGTTCTCCATTATATTGAAAGAAAAGCTGAAGGCTCGGAAGGACGATTCCCGCGCCTTTGATTCATCAAAGGAAACCATTTTCTGGGCTCAAACTCCATGACTCGTCAATTTTTCATGAGGCATTGATGCCATATGAGCCCTGTGCAGCCTTTACATCAACAAGACACAACAATGCATAAAAGAAACAAAGAGTATCAGTGTTTGAAGATTTCCTAGCGCAGTTTGAAGGATTAAGGCACACATTCAGCAAATCAAAGCCTAAATCCACGTATAAAGACGTCATAAAAACCAGAAGGTACAGGATAAGCTTGATTAGACCTAAAACAAAGATCTCAAGTAACTTAAAGGTGTTTTAGGAAGAGGCGAAGACATCTGTCAATCCAAGAAAGCTTCCACCGCCCCAAGCAAAGGCTAATCGAACCCTCTCCAGCTCCTAAAGGCACCTGCAGCCTCACAGTAATCAAAGAAGGCTTAGTCATTATCTGAAACAAGAGGTTTTTTCCCGAAGACAGCTGAACAATTAATACAAATCAAAGATCTTATCTCTAATTGTCGGCAAAACTATTTTAAAGATTAAGAACAGCCCAGATACAAATATTTTCAATCATTAGGCCTCGGGGAGCAGAAACAGAGTTACTTCAATGTGACACAAAGCCTCAAAAGTCAACAAAAGCTCCCACTGAGCTTAATCCTAAGTGTAAGTCAATTAATGCAGATAAACACGTGTAAATTTCTTCATCGAGGCCCTCAAAGGCTGAGAAGTCATCAATCTGTATTAATTGACCTAGGAGATCTTTTACCAGATCCCACCTCCTCTTTCTTCTATAAATACTTCTGTAGAAGGTGAGAAAATTTTGGTCTCTGGACATCTGAATGCATGTAATAGTTTATGAAGCTACTGATGCCCTATTTGCGACTTGAAGATACATAAGTTGATATGAGAAGTTCGAAGTTGTAGAGACCCACCGGGCTTGCTGATTGTAACTGGTTTGAACATCAAATACAAGCTATTGATTTATGGGATCCTGATTTGTGTCAATGGTGATGTGTTCCTCACTGTCAATTGTTATTTTATTTAATGTTTTTCACTCTGTCCACTTTCTCTAATAAAGAGCAGCAAACATAGAGCTAGGATTTACTCTCAATAGTACCCTACTCTTACTGAAAGCTTTATTTCCATGTTTTCTTCATTCGAAATTTCTCTTTAAAGAGTATATTGAAGCAGGTTGGTTTCAAAGCACTTGCCTGATCTAAATTGCTCTTTGTGACTGTTATCTGTGTTTTTCTTATAGAATATGCTGAAAGAAGGGTAGTTTGAAAGCACTCACCTGATCTTAAGCTATTCCAACTGTTTTTAAAAATGTTTTCCAACTAGAAGTACTTCAATGCAGGCTGGTTTAAAAGAACTTACCTGATCTTAGAATACTTTTGTTTTTTCCCTAAGTACATGCCGAAGCAAAATAGTTTGAAAGCACTTATTTGATCTTAGGCTGTTCACTGTTCTTCATTTTTTTGTTTCTCCATTTCCTATTTGTTTCATTCCATAAATCACTTTAAGAGATCCTTTGACATAAGTGACTTGCCCCATAGATCCTTCTTGAACCTTGCTGTCCAATTAAAATCCTCCTATGACTCCATAGCCCAATGGGTTAAAACTGTCTTTGCCTTTCCTGTCAGCCGAATCATTCCTTCATTTGCATACATCTTCACCCTTTATTTTGAACTTCCCTCACCTTCATCATGTATTTGTCCAACCAAAAACAAACAAACAAAACCCATGCTCTTCATAACTAGCCTAATACAACATTTCAGGTTTTAACGATCACATCTGTAAACTAATTCATAGAGAGATCCCTCTCTGGATTCAGGAGGGCTATATCCTTGAATCCCAAAGCGGTTTTATGTTGTCTTATCTTTTGGTTTTTCCAATCTGGCCAAAACATAGGAACCCCAACACAATGGCGACTCCGTTGGGGATTTTTTGAGTTCATAGTTTGGTTTTGTGTCCCATTGTCATCGCCAACATAATGGTGACTCCACTGGGGAATTTTTGAGTTCATAGTTGCTTGGCCAAATTTTATAAACTCTTTAGTTTTCCATACAACCACATAAACTCAGAAAACCAAAAAATATCTCATATTGGTAGTCAATAAACATGGTAGTGGACCATAAACCTTTTACCTCCAAAAGAGCTAAAAACTTCCACTTGGCGACTCCAAAATCCTGCAGACCTTAAGACTCCACTAGGAGGACCCGTAATCATTATAAAATCATTCAAATTCAGTAAGGGGGCCTTAGGATTAAATTTTTCTTAGCAAGAGATCAGTTAAACCTCTCAAAGATTGTCATATTTGGTTAACACCTTTCTTGTTTAGTCGGGTCTAAAAGACACAACATAGTGGCTCCTAGAAAGATTCATACTAGAGCTCACCCTGACCCAAACCCACCTGAGACCGTTGATAACCCTGAAAGATTACTTAGGAAGCCTCCTAAATTCTCAACTGTTTTCAAATCACCCTTGAGAGCTAATTCAGTTCCTGAAAATCTTGCAGCTCTACAGCAATCACAAGTAGATCTAAGAAATCCATTTAGAACACGGTCACTCGACGATTTAGATCAGCTAGATTCAAAGTCTTCACTTTCATCCCCAGAACAAAGTGAACATCCTGGTAGTAGAGAAACCACACCACCTTATTTTCATTTCTTTTTCAATTTAGGTGTCTCTCATCCAAGATCAGCTCAGCAATCTATCCCTGGTCCATCCACATCTGTTCGTCCAACATCCATTGTCCAAACCACTCCACTCCAGCCCATTGTCCCTTTTGTTAATCCATCTTTTGTGAATCCACCCCCACCTCCAATCATGGCAGCATGGTATTCTCCCTTGGTGCTGCCCCAGCCTTTAGCTCCTTTACCCAATGAATATCAGTCTAAGATTCCTCATTTCACTAGTAAAGAATCCACCACCGCTCAACACCATGTAGATAGGATGGGAGATTCCTTTGACTACATGGAAATAGAGGATGAAACAATTAAGATGAGGATATTCGCTCAGAGTTTAGGAGGAGAAGTGAAGAAGTGGTTTAAAGCCTTGCCTCCCAATAGCATTAATGATCTTCCCGCCTTACATCAAACTTTCATAAACAAATGGGAAGTTAGAAGCAACCCTCTCCAAATCCTAGCCGAATATAAGAATCTTAAAAGAAATCCAGGAGAGAGTGTCTAGGACTACTCTATAAGATTTAACAGTATCTGCAATACTATTCCACCACACATGAAACCTCCCCAAGGAATGGCCCTAGTAAAATACCCTGAAGGCTTTGATGCTGATATGGCTTACCAACTTAGGGAGAGAGATTATAATACATTGGAAGACATGCAAAAAGGAGCAGTGAGTGTTGAGGAAAACTTGATTGAGAAAAGAGCCAGGATGAGGGCTGAGAAAAAGGTAACCTATAGGGATGATAACATTGTACTGCATCTTCCAGATGCGGATGGCATTTAGACTTAATGGGCCACATGGCCCCGGCCTCTTTCCAAAGCGCGAGGCGTGTGGTGGCCACATGGCCCTCCACGGCGCCATTAAGCCTGCAATCAATTCGACTGACCGCCATAACTACTCTCCCCCGCGACGGCGATCCAACAGCTCTGTTCTGCCTGGCTTCTGCACTATGGACGCTAATTCATTCTTCACTGTGCTCTCAAACTCTCCGTGTGGTTGTTTGGCTCCTCTGGGCGGTGCGTGCCCTGCACATTGTGCTGAGCCAAGCGCTCGCACAAACACCGGCCAGCGCTGCTCTCTCTACAGTTGCATCGAGATTCTTTCGGGCGTGCATTTCTCAAATAGTGCCTTTTGCCCTGGTGCGTTTAGCATTCCTCAGCATTCGCCTGGCTCACTTGTTGCTCCGGCTCTTACGGGTGCGCATTTGGTTCAGCTTCCTCCTGGTTCGATTGTTGCTCCAGCCCTTCTTCCGGTTCAAGACATCAACAATACTGAGCCCGTCATGCCTCGACTCTGTCAGCGCATGACTTCCCGTCGTGGAGGCACCCGCGGTAGTTCTGTTGCTGACCGCACAAACTCCAGCAGGCATGGCTCGGATTATCCTTCTGGTCCTGCTCCAAGTCGACTGCCCACCTCCCCTCCGCGAGACGCTCCTCATGTCTTTCCCACCTCCGCCCCTCAGCCCTCTTGCAGTCACTTCATCCGCCAAACCACGCAGAGGGCGGAGCTGAGTTTCGATAGCGCTTTCAACCGTCCCTCCATAACCGCCTACATCACTGTTACTCTGCGCGAGGAGGCCTCTCTCCATTCTCCTCCTTGGCCTGACTCCACTCCTGCTCCCCTTGACCCTCATCCCGCCTCCATCGAGCCTCGGTCCACTTCCGCTGCTACGCCCCAAGCTGACATGAGAGAGCCTTCTGTCCATCCTTCTCCCTCCCCGGGCCTCTTCTCCATGCAGGTGAACGCTGATGGTGTTCTGAGCACCGAGGCTCCTCATCAAGATGCTGAAATGGACGACCCTGAGGATGACTTCGGATGTCCAATCGAGGAGGAGCAAACCTCTCCGGTCCACTCCAATTGACACAGCTATGACCTGGCCCAGTATGGAATCTAAACTTGTTTACTTTCATAGAGTTGTTGGTCTTATACATTACACAACAGATAGTGTTAGTTTTTGCCTTCGATAGTGACAGTTCTTTGCAGACTCATAACAATTAGTATAACTATTCCACCGGTTTCCCGTACCAAGGGCGGTGAGACAGACATTACAGAGCTGGTTTCCCTACATGGGCAGCTTATTTTTGGGATTAAGCATGGTTTGCAGGCCCAGTTTCAGGCTATCAAAGCTGAACTGAGGCAGTTTTGTATTATAATATTTACATAATAGAATTAGCTAAATTTAGAAAAAAAAAAAAA